>QLPD01004460.1:0-14663 GCA_003314085.1 Hymenopellis raphanipes
TGGTACAAAGAGTTCACTCCCTGGCTTGAAAGGTGCATTTAACCGACCACCTCCTTCAACTTCGTCCATGTCCTCCACAGTTGGCGATGTGTCATCAGGTACCACCGGTTCGTTGGATGTGCCGTCCAGAGATACACTTAACCAGTCACTGCGTGGTCTCAAGGGAATGTTCAAAGGGAATTCGGTTCTCGGATCGTAGCAGCCGACTTCGCATCATGTTCTATTTTCTACCCCCACGACTTGTCCCCCCTCATTCTGTGCGACCTTGCTCGTGTCATTGACACCACCTTTCGACAGTACCCTCTTCCGAGTGAGAGAGCTGATTGTTTGGTCGAACTTTAGTTCGTTCGAGTTAGGCAGGATGTTGGCTGGATAATTTTGGGTTTATATTCTACTGTGGCGGAAGTATTTGTTACATACCTTGTAGGCACGTCGGGGATTTCCTTAGTCATTTGTATGATGTAGACGTGTATCAAATCACTTTCACTTTCAGTCATTGACCCCGTCTCAGCGTCGGATGCTTCTTATCCCTGAACCGAAATAGTAATGAACGTCGTGTATGGCCCACAAGTCCGCGCAAGTGGCAGGGTGAGAGTAGGATTTAACCCCCGATGGCATGCCGCTCAGGATGAGGGTGGCAAGGTCTGCTACTGGACCAGTAATACTTTTCCACGTTCCTGGTTGACAATTCAATACAAAGACTGAATTGCGAAAGAAGACTTACGAACGCGCTGGCGCCTATCACAACTATCACACACCCATTCCAAGGGAAGAGTAACGAAGCAAATCTCGGAAGCAGTGATGGGAGGAACGAATCCGCATATTTTCACAGCTATGGTGTCACGAGCTGACACGTATGTCGACTTGTCAATGGAGTTGATCTAGACCAAGACGTCGCGCAGGCCCTTTAGCCTCTCCGACCAATCGCAGAAAGCCCTAAGGCGAGTGTTAGCTATGATCATGTTATCCGGCCTCGACGGACTGAGGTGATATAGGCCTAATAGGCTGGCAGTAATTCGAAATGCATCGTGGAGCCCGAGCAAGGGCTAGGTGTAAGAACAGCGTCAATCGACGCAACAGATACGGAAATATTCGTCCAGACAGGGCACAGAATTAATCCGCGAGCAGTTCTACGAAGGCAGGCCAAAGTCAAACTAAAGGATGCTGCAGTGTCGCGCTCGATATGGAAGTGGAGCAAATCCAACAGCAGCGTATGCTTTGGGTCCATCGTACCGGGTCACTGGAGACTGGTTATGCCTAGGCAACAGCGAACGCCGCCACATCCGGAAGTCAGATCCTTCCGTCGTGGGCCGCATACCCTGTACGCTGCCTATGGGAAGGTAGTGCTCTACGTCGCGGTCAAGTGACCAAATGTACAATCGACACCGCTTTAGCCTTTGTGCGCTGATCGTGAAAGTCAATCTCGAGAGTATTATCGCGGAGAAATCCACGTGCCTACCACAGTAGTACGTATCAATTCGTCGCAATAAGAAGAGTTCATGAACATATGGGCATCTATGATTGACTGCAGATGTTTTGAAAGTGTTGTCGAGGCCGTGGTACTGAGACTCAGGATGAGGGAGCAAGGCTCCCAGAAGGCGCCTTTGAAAGAAAATTTTCCAGAACAGTAAACCCATTCGGATAGTTGTCCGCGATCTTGTTTGCCAATTCAATACAACGACTGAATCGCGAAAGCACAGTGACACACCCCATTCCAAGATCCGAATCGCCTGACATGAGTAGGCAAAGTCAGTGTGTAAAGCGGCGATTGGCCGAGGACTTCGAAGGGCCAAGGCGAGGAACGAGTCCGCATATATTACGGCGCCACGAGCTGAGAAATACTTCGAACTGCCAATGGAGTTGGGCGCGATCTAGACCACCGCATCGCGCATTTAGCCTATTTGACCAATCGCAGGAATCCTTAAAGCGATTGTTAGCTATGATCACGGTATTAGGCGTCAACGCACTGCGGTAATCGCAGCTGGCTGAGATAACTGGTGGGCTAGTTTGGCGAAATTCGAAGAGGCCGTCGATGTGTATCTCCAGCTCAAGGCGGAACTGGACGGCTAGGAGGACAATTAACAGGGGTACGAAAATTGAGTAAGAAACATACAACCCCGAACACCGGCGTAGTTGTAACCGCGTTGTTGCAGCCGTTGTATCAGTTGTTCCACGTCGCGTTGACACGACGCAGGTAAAGTTCAAGGTAGTGGTAATGGTGCGAATGCTGGTATTATCTTGTATCCTAGGTCCCCTCTCGCACCTCCCTATAGGTATTGAGTCGGCGTATGTGTGGGAAAAAATGAGTGGCAAATAGTTGCTGCCGGTGTGCACTTCGAGATTGGCAAAGACGGGGAAGAAAAGTGGGCTGGTGCCCAGCTGAAGAAAGTATCAACCTTTTTCTCCCAGTCATCGGTGGCCTTGGCAAGAGGAGTATCGTTGTTGATGGTAGAGGCCGGAACGCGGGGTATCGTCAAGGCCAGTATTATGCTGATTCTATTGATCTGTTAGGACGTGCTCGACAGATGCAATTTCACTCACCATACATCGAGTAAAGCACCGCACGCGACACGACGCGTCCCATGAGCTGCGGCGCAGGGAGCCAAAATATACGACATTGATATGACCGTAATTGAACTAAAGAGCAGTTCGACAGCAGGTTATATACATTCCAAATCGACCGACGGTGATAGGTATTCGTGTGAGCAACACTCAGCACGGCAGGAACGACTACTGCATTCGAGTCGTCCGCAATCTCCGGTGAAATCCCCAGAGAGAGAAAAGTCCACGGTTTTCAGTGAGCAACAGTGAGTACAGGGAGATGGTGGGTGCTGGTCAAGAACTTAGTTTGGTATTGTTTGCAACAAGCTCTGTCCTTGATCGGAGCACTGGTACTCAATCTCATCCACCATCACCACTCAGAATCCCAAGGACCTTGCGTAGTAAGTCCTCGAAATTTTGCCTGTTCCCAGGTTCGTTTTTACCGGAATACAGGCCGAAATTCTCACAAAATAGTGACAGCCTCATAGAAGACTGATGTTTGACACTGTAAGGAACTAGTACAGTCCCTTCATGAATTAATGGCTTTCTCATGAATTTCATAGCTTCTTTCTCAAACGAACTCGCGGTGTTCTACTAGCACGTCGTCTACAGCCCATCCTTTCCACTGCTTACTCTCGACTTTGAGGGCAAGTTTGTCTTTGCTGTGGTCTGAACAGTCTTCGCCGACGAACGAGGGCTCTATCATATGGCCGCATGGGTCGGCGTCCCCTGAGGTATTTCAGTAGGGCACCGGTGTCAGTAGTGCGTCTAAGTCCCTACCACATCTACACGAATCAGTTAGTGCCGTGTTATTTCGATTCCGCTGCTGTCAATGTGGGGTGCCTTGCGTCCAGGAGAATGTCGTTAGCTCTGGTCCCCAGACTATGATACACAGATATTCGTCGTTCCGTGTGCGCATATTAACCTAGATAGTCGAGTCAGTCTATAGTCCTCAATTTATCTCCCATATTGTGCTGTATTTGCGCCTAGACGCTGAACTGGGCATGTTCTAACCGAGGCGGACACGTGGCCGTGTTCAGGTTTGTTTACCACCACCACCACCTCACCATTGGCATCTATCCCCGCTTTACTGTTAGCTCTTCTCCCACCCGCCGACGCCCTGGGCCCATATAACCCTTGTATAGTTTTACGCTACTGGCACCATTGACGCTGACTTTTGCTGTCCTCGAAGACCCGGGCGCCTTCTACGATAGTTCATGGACAAGGATCAGCTTTTTTGGGACGATCGATAACAAGCTGTCGAGACTCTATCTTGAGCTCTATGTCCTCGTTCCATATGTTTCAGGCTACTGGAGCACTACGACTGGTACAACGCGGCTTCGGTGGTTTCTTCTAGCTCGTAGCATCATTTGCTCGGGTTGTGTCGATTCAAATGCTCTTTCTAAACAGTCGGATCCTGAGGGTCTTCGTGTTTTCGGAACTTCGCATAGCCTCAACGGATCTGATGTGGGTAAAGCTCTCGCTGATAGGATCCTCCGTTAGCTGTTCAGAGCTGTGGACAATGCAGCGGTCTTTGAAAGCGGCAAAACTTCATACCGGCGTTGAGTATGAGCTTCTCGTAAGTTGATTTAATGTCGACTATTCAGGACGTTTGTTTACATTCGACCTAGCTCTTTATAACCACGCCTCGCTTTATTCTGTAGTCAATCCCTCGAATCATGCCTGTCTGCACGCAACACGTCGACGAGACCACCGCTCAAGATGTGCTTTTCATCATCGTGTTGATTCGTGAGTGCTCATTTCTACCATCTGTCCAGTGATTCAATTACTAACTCGACTTGCTCTCCAGTTGGAGTTCTTCTTGTGTGTATCAGCATTGCTACGGCCGTGTTATACTGCATGAAGCGATCTCAGAAGCTGCGCAAGCAGACAGAGAAACCGATAATCATTTCGCTGGAAATGATTGAGGACAATCATAAGGGTGGCGATCGCCTTCACGAATCAGCATGATTCGTTCGGAAGATGCACTCCACGCGAAGAAGGCTTCATCCCAGCATCTTCATATATCCCCATATGTACGCCTCTCGATTGCTTTGCCGTCCATGAAACTCACGGGATGAGTACTCAGTAGATTTTTGCTTACCGTCTAGAAACCTACGGCTAGGACTTCTGGTTCTTTGTCTTTCACGTCTCTGTTGTTTTTCCGTGTCAATTACTTGTTCAGCATTGTTCGTCACCTTCAAACTTGCTGTTGGATATCATGTATTCCACTCCTTAACCTCAGCCACGACAGAAATTGTATCGCTACTTAAAGGAGTCTACCTTGCATTGGTTCCCGAAAGATACCTCAAGCGGAGGCCAAAATGTGTTGCTACTTCCACTGTTGACCAAACGACGGCCTCGACAACAACACGTACGACCACACAGGGCAACAGGACGTCCTCGAAAGCAAAGCACACCATTTTCTAAGGCGAATACGACTTCAGTATGTTCAACAATGTGGAGAATGAGGAGAGGGACTTGGACAACAAACCATGGATGACCGCGCCGAGACAGTTGAATGTCGTTTCCGAAGATGACCAGTCGACTGTTATGTACGAGGTCATGACAATTCGATATTGGTCCGCCATTGAATGGGGTAAACAGATCGTCGTACACCTGTAAGAGAATAAGTGATGACATAGGTTTAAATATCAGAAACATGTACATCTGAGCCAGGAGTCAAGTCCTGTCCAGGCTGAAAGCAATACGCGCTGTCACCGTCACGTCAGGTGAGTCGTGATGAAGGGTGTCTTAATCGGCACAGTATAAGATTACTAGTACTACTATACAGTAGTGGGCAGTTTTAGGTCAAAGTTCAGATGTATTTGAGTGAGTTTCTGAATGTCAACAAGTTCAATCGGTACATTTCCGATCCAAATGGAAACGCTTATGTCATCACTGTTTTTCTGCCTCTGACCACCACCATGGCTCCCCAGCAGCCGGCCACTCGATATCTCTACAAGAATGTGTCGACAGGATGGCTTGACAGCTGGAGGAATGCACACAGCGGCCTAGACACAATCCTGGATGGTTTGACGTACCCTGATAGAGCGACGTGGAACGACGACGCGGAGAGGACAACTGGAGACGAAGAAGGGTACTGCAGAGGCATGCAGGACAGACCGGCATAGTAACCTGAAGGTATGATTCTGTGTCAGATTATAGATCTCGACTGATTTAGATTGCTCGCGCTAACCAGCCTTATAACCTCCTCTCGCGCGCGCTGTAGTGACTTAGATAGCCGTCAATTTATCCGCCTCGCATTCATTTTACTCTTGCTCGCGCGGGCAATATCCCCCTTGACTCGCGGCCTCTCCCCATCAAGTCTCACGCGCAGGCCTGGCTCATTTACTCGCGCGCAGGCCTGCTCATCCATTACTTGCGCTCGTGGTGGGCTGGTTCATTCCTGATTCTGTGGAGGAAGCTTTTATGTTTTGTTTGTGAGTTGATGTTTTGTACGTGCCTTCTCAGGATGAGCAGACTCGCGGGTGGACTTGCTACTTCGTGAGTTACGATAGAATACGGTTGCTGCTCTAGCAGTGTCCGAGCGAGTTTAAAATCGGCTGTATCTTGCCCCAAATTATGTGTGCGCGATGGTTATATTAAATGTGCATTTTGACACTGATAGGAAGGATGAGCGCCTCGCTACATCTCTGTCACCGAATAGTCACACTCGCTATCCGCAGCACATCGAAATACGCCTTGGTGCCCGGCTCCTGCTTCCCATCCTGCCCGTATGGCAAGATCCGACATATGGAGAACCTATTTTGAGGCTCTGGTCTACACTTTGCTAGTCGGCTCTCGTCTCATACTTGTCACGGTCTATTGCGTCTGCCGGACCATTCCGGCGATTGAAGGATGACAGGATGTGTTTGTTATGACAGGCAAGTACACCAAGTCCTTCGTTTTTGACTCATCACACCGGCGACTGAATACCTTGACCAGTAAAGGATGATGTCCCCACCAAATTTTCACTATCTTTAGGCACTCCCTGGGCGCTTCCTGTCATCGCATGTCTTCTGTTCCACTCAAAATACAGTGCCGAGCACTGGGCGGGTACGTACACATACACTGTACGGAAGGTATCATGATGTACTGTCTTTCAGCCTCAGTATCACGCACATATGCGCTGCAATAAAACTCGGTAGGAAGTCTCGCGCTGACTCTTTTCGAAAATCGTGTTGAAGACTTTCTAGTTCTCATCCCAGTTTCGGATGAACAAAGGAATTGAGACCTAGAAAGTATTACTCTCATAGGAGACCTCTTTACAGCTGCTGTTGGAACACTTAGCTGTGAAGCTGTTACATAAATAGTATCTGCGTTAGTTCGGCTGTGGCGCTCAGTGCCCCATTCACAGCTTCTCTTTGAGGCAATATAAGGTTCTGAGAGCTGAGGTCAACACACATTCGTTCAGAGCACCGTTTTCCGCTCATCAGTTCTCCCGTCCAATGTACTGTCAAATCATCCGACGTTCTGACCCAGGTATTACCGCCGAAGGCGTTCTGTTCCTTGTCGTTCTCATACGTACGTCTACCGTGATACTTCAGTGCTCTGGCTAACAGCGCCATTTTTCAAGTTGGCGTGCTGTTGGCTTGCACAAGCATCGCTGTTGGGATCCTCTACTGTATCCGAAGACGTCAGCTTCGTCGTCAACCAGCTATCCCTCTCGTGCCTCCTTGTGTCATTGGATTCCCCCTTGACCGGAGCGACACTGCCTCCGTACATGAGCACAAAGAGCAGGGTGTTGCACCCACTCCTCACCCTACAGACTCGGAGTCTGTCTAACTAATGGCAAAGGTCTGAATCTATGTGATGTACTTCGATGTCTTTCTTACATCCTTGGTAGGCAGATTGTCCCTGTTTTTTGGTGCATGCTTTCTTCGTGTTTACGGATCGTCAACTTTCTACTTTATTAGAGACCTCCGAATACCTCTATACCGCTTCAACTTCTACACCTTACTAGTAATTCCTCGAATTTTGAAGCGATCTCATCGCATTCCACACATCGGGCTTGTGAAAGCATGAATACTAGTATAACGATTACAGTGGGCTAGTGGTTACATGAAAGCAAGAAAACAACAGAACGATAGCGTGTGGCACAATTACATGGTCTTGAGAAATAAAACACGGTATCACTGTAGGGACGGAGAAGGGACCGGGCGGCGGGTTACACGACCTGGTTTATACCATGCCCCTTTTTCGAGTCATTGTGAGGAGAATGCGCGCTCGGCAAAGGACGAAGGGCGGGTGCAATTCTGTGTTTTCGATGAGAGTCGCGCCAATGAGAGAATTTACAAGTACGTACATGTCGGGCTCCGTCTCAACGCCGTGAAATATACTCGTCTGCGGAAAAGCGTCACGTTCACGGGGGCGAGATAACATGAGGCGCCTGCGGCGGGACAACTCCCTGATGACGAAAACCAGACAGAGAACCAGAGCAATAGCCATCACTATACATGTCAGCCGTAATAAGTCCACTGTGATGAACAGACCAATCAACCTACCAACAGCGAAGACTATTCCTGCGATGGTTCCCACCCGCAAGCCTCCATGACCATCATCGTGATCATCGCGCGTAATGTGAGTCACTTCGCCTGTTAGAATCAACTGTGTATACGGGAGGCGGACGGACGGACACGTACTGTTCATTGTGGAGTGGGGGATGGAAGGATGAACAACAAGGGCATGTTTTATAGCTTCACAAGCTCGACGATGGCAAGGCCGTTTTGAATACGGAACCGTCATGACTCGGGGGATATTTCCATCATCGAAGAGAGGTATTCCAGATGCAGATTTGCAAGATTGATCCCATCTGAGATCTGTCCTCGTGAAGAAGCGTCATCGACCTCCGCGCAGACGGATAAGACCGTCGCCGGGCGGAGAAGTCGTTGAAAGCTCTTGTACATGTTGGAGAGCTTGGAGAATGGAGAGGCGCGCTTGGCCGCGGCACAGGAGGCCTCTGAGTGAGCATAGGCCGCAGGGAGGCATCGTCACTGATATGCAACTGTAATGAGGGATTACTGCGACGCGTGGAAGTACGCTAAGTACTTCCAGTGCACAGCTAATGCTGCCAGTGCGGAAATGATGTTGCCAGCAGATCCCAGGGTAAGAGATAAAGAGGGTTTGAAATTTGACTGCGTTAGAGGCCTCCACACGGAATTGCATTTCCGTTCGCTGTACATCAGCGTGCACCTAGCATCGACAGGTGTCGACTACGTGACCGTCGGGTACAAGCAAGTTACCGGCACGTGCCTGGATCGCGAACGGCGTACACGGGCCGCGATCCAACCGCCGTGCACTGCCATCCACAGCTGTTCTTGCTAACAACTGAGAGTCGACAGCTTGCCTCCGCTAGAGGCTTCGCTCTAAGCATTCAGGCCAACTCGGATATACTAGCCATGGGAGGCCCTACGCTGTATCAATTTTTAATCAAGATGGTCGGCGGACAGACCGTGTTCGCCACTGTGGTGCTCAATCACCAATTGAATCTCTCTACCTCGCAGACTGCCGAAAAACTTACTTTGATCGATATCAAGTGTCAAGCATTACGATGAAGGATCGATGTCATAAAAGATCTGATCTGGAGAAATGCTCTTTCGAGGGTCAGTGAACTTATATGGTCAACCTCGCAGTGCTTTGAGCCGATGCACATCGGTTAGCATGCGATTTTGGCCCAGGCGAGAAGCTGATACTGAATATATTACGATACGCTAGGTGCGGTACATAAACCTGATCCATTCTTCACGAAGCGTTCACCTGCCCGCCTCCTGCCCCAAGTACACCGTACTATGGTTTCTATTGTCAACCGTGGCGTAGACTCTGTCGTCGCTCCCCGCTCAGCGCATCTGAACTTGTCTGGACAAGACGTTCTGTTTATCATTGTACTAATACGTGGGTCGACCTCTCGAGTCTGTCATGCGCCTACTCATATGTCTGCTTTCAGTTGGGGTCCTGCTCTTCTGCATAAGCGTTGCGCTTTTGATTGCATACATTATGCGTAGGCTGAGGCCAATCGAGCCGCTAGAGCCTTTGAATGTCTACATCGTATCCCATGAAGACCTGGAACGCATCTTTCCGGCAAAAGCCTGACTCGTTGTTCATGGTTCTCCACCATTTCACGAAAGTTTTTACAGTCAATGTCTGATCAGTCTTTCAGGAATAATGTATCAAAGTCGTGTTGTCCTCTACCATGCCTCTGGGACGCTCTGAATGTCCTCGACAGTTTGCTCTGTGCCTACGATTTCTTGGACCATCAGAATACCTATGTAGTATTACTTTAGCAATATCTGGCTCCGTGCCTCAAGGACACATCTCAGCGTCTAAGTTGACATCGAAGCTGGAAATAGCAAGCGCCACAAGTCAATGAATCAACGCGCGTGGACTGCGCGCAGCGCTTAGCTGTCAATCTGCCACCTGTTCAAAGGTGCTTGACGTAATGCCCAAGAAGATCCGACCTTTACAGCGTTAACAGCTAACATCACAAACAAGCGCGTGCATTAGTCTTGGCGGTGCTTGTCAATGACCGATTCATTTTACAGCACTTTCCACTTTCTATCATCTGGAGGATCTCCGAGGCACCGATGGTGTATCTATTCTGATTCCACAGCCTTGCGATACTTTAGCGCCCAGCATCTCCGAGGGAGTACGTCCAACTGTCAACCGTGTTTGATGAAGTATAGCGATGTTGTGCGTCTATTATGACCGGCCATCCCACAACTTAGACTCAGTGTGCGGTACTTATGCCTCTGTTGGATACGAACGACCCATCATTCCTCTCTTATACGCCATTATCGAATATTGCTCCACCATGCCGACATCTTGCAGACTCGAACATGGGAAGTTATCGATCCCCTGAAAGAACAGGTTAGTGGGATCTGGACCTTCCTGACCAGACTAAGAAACTGACCTGTGTTGGAGGACTTCTATGCTACTGAGGAGGTATGACAAAAATAAGATTGTAGAGAAACATAAGGTCCATATACTGCATAGTACGGAAGTAGCAGAAGACACGTTAATGCAAATAGGAAAAGCTAGAACTTGTGGCAACAGCGATACGACAGCATAAGACAGCAATGTAACACAGCAAAAAAAAGGGAAACATAAAGTCATGGGACATCTGCGAAGAGAAAACATGGCCGAAGCCATGGGATTGAGGAAAAGTCCATGATGAATTTGAGTGAAGACGTTCAACGCTTTGTGTGAGTCGCTCCGCTAAGCTGGTGGGCCTTAGAAAAGCCGGCGTCGAGGGGCTAGTTCATGAACAGGATCCTAGTTCGAGGGAGAGACTAGAGACGAAACATCAGCGAGCTACCATTGACACGATACACTCATACACTGCAGCTGTGCGTTGGAAATCCAGCCACCAGACGCCGCGTTAACACGTCTAAGGGTATTCTCGCGGTGGTGCCTCCAGCACCACATCCTAGCGATATAAGTCATACCAGCGATAACGGCGATCGCCAGTACTAACGTATGTTCAGTTACCGTCGCTGCGAAAAGGATTGGACTCACCACCAGCCACGATAGCATATCCAATTATCTCTTTGGTTGATGCATCTTGAGGCAACAAGAAAGATCCCTCCATGGGCAAACCGAAAGACAAATAGAATGGCCTCGGCACAGGCAGTCTTTATAAAACGCGATGATCTACAGCCATACGCAACCACTCCTGTGGATACCGGTAACAGCTATTGCTGTAAGGCATCTACAGCTGTTAGCGGACACTCACTAAGACGCTGTAGAGTTTTCGGTTTCTCCTTGGCGCGAAGACGCCAACGCTTGAGCACGGAACGATGGCCATCTGAAATAGAGGTTATCGTAGCAGGCGAGCCGAGCAAATGTTTGGTTCGTTGACGGTCAGAATACGTCCACAACAGAATCTGACGACCAGACTTTCCGTATGCATCGAGGTCGTTTGCTGTCATTGGCCATCTATCAAAGTTCCGTTCGTCAGATGAGATATACTTTCAATATCTCACCTCCTTATTCATAAATTGGCACTGTGTATGCCAAAGCGTCAATTGCTGGCCATGTGAGGTGGGAACTCCGAGGAAAGCAGAATACTAAGCGCTGTAAGTTGCGAATCGGTATTTAACAAGCTGTAAAGACGTACACATGATTTGAGGCAGTGAGTCCAAGTCGCCTTGACAGCATTTTACTATGCCTATGCCAAGCCCAGAACATTACGCGATAAAATTGTGGAGCGAGCGAGCGATGTACAACATGACGGTCCAATGGGGGAGCGGCAAGTCGCACTAGTAGGGCAAGTAGTGGGTCAACGATCGGAAAGGCTGTAGTCGGAGCATCCAGAGTACCGCTTCTTTATCCAAGCAATGCTCCCCGCGAATAGTTACCGAAGGATGACGATGGAAGGAAGACAAGTTGCGTTTGATCGAGCGCTTCACAAGGTCGGCGGGCCGATGCCGGACCGCTTGGTTCCCGCGTTTTCTGGGGTACAGACAAACGGTGGACTGGAGGACTTGATATCAGTCTACTCTATACACAAATGCTATTTCTAACGAATATCGCGTAGGAGTATGTACATCTCCAACGAATCCGGGCAACTTCATAGCAATCATACGCATCATCCACCCAGTGGAGGCCTGTGCAACCCAGACATCTATGTATGGAACGAAGTATGGGAGGAGTACGTATCAAGGCCAGGAATAGTGGGTGTATCGTAGTCTTATCGTTATGAATGGGCGCGAGGTTGCAGTATGTATGGATGCTAGTAGCCATTGCAGAACCCAAATTCAGACGGCCGGCGTACTCTGAGCGTCTCGACGACGGCCAAAGAGTCCTCTAGGGAGCATTCCACCAAGCAAGGACAAAGGAGCGATGTACGTGGCCATCCCGACGATGACGCCTCTCGCCGCGTCGCGTCCAGGAACTCGGATGATGTATCCGGCGAGAAAGAGCGAACGTAGTCGCTCCAAGCGCGTGGCGTCGGCGTCCGGCAAGGGAGATAGAACCAGGCTCAATAGGTTGACCAAGCCGACTATCAGGAAGCAGAACAGAAACACTAAGAGTAAGTGTCAGGGTGCCGGTGTCACAGAACGACGAGGAGTACAAGACCACTCACGACCGAGAGTCACTGCTATAGCGACGACGTACGCCATCGCCTGGTGGATGCAGCGAAAGGAAAGCGTTTCCGTTTATATTTGTCCCGGACGCGATGATGAAGCACCGAGCGCTTAACCACTAGGCACATTGAAGAGACGCTAGAGGTCCGCTTCGTAAGACGGAAAACAATGCGCCGATGAGTTTCTTTGGCACGTCGCAGGATCTTTAGGGTGGAACGTGAGTAAAGAGATGCCATGGAGCCCATAGCACATGACGGTAGAAAGAGAAGTGTTGGAAAGGTCCCCGATCAGATGCTCGAACCGCCTCCACCCAACCCGAATCAGACATGTCACTCGGTGTCGAAAACGAGGTATGGTAGATAGCATTCAGGAGATAGAGTACAGAATTATTCGAATTATAGAGGCTGTCGTGTAATGGCATTAGGAAATCGTGATTGTTAGGTTGACGTGAAAGACCGTTTAGACAGGGAGGCCATCATTGTGGTGGGCGCTCCTCGGAGAGTAAGGCGGAGGTGGCTCTTGAACGACGGGAATGCTGTGGAACGTTATCAGTGATTGCATGGCATCCAGACAGAAACGGCCGTACTGCGTTAGAACGATGCAAGTGTTCCTTTGCTGTTGAGAGCGGCGCTGCGCAACGCGTCTTCGCTCTCCCAACTTCCGAGCTGCGAAAACAAGGCAGGCTACGATCCCCGCAGTGAACGCTGGCCTTCACTTGAGTATGCGTCATGTCCTTCAGTGACCCATGCACTCACCGATGCCCAACACGATGCCGAGGGTTGTTCTCAGTGACAAGCGTCCATTTCCGTCGCCCACGGCGTCGTGGACATCGCGAGAGTGCTCATAAGACATATCTGGAGATAGGCTGGTAAATCGTAGTAAAGAAAGTCGTGTAGACACGTACCGTTCGTAAGGCGCGAGTCAACGAAGGTGATAAGAGGATTGATCTCCTTTATATACACTGCACTGCAAAATCCATCAGAGATTCCGTTGAAAGTTCGCCAAGCCCAGCATCCTAAAGGAGCTGGCAATGTATTGGATCCTCCTCGTAGTAGTTGACATCGCCCACATTACACCTACGGACCTGGACGCTGTACAAGAACAAAAAAAAACTTCGCAAGTACAATCTGCACTTGGTGGCCTTTTAATTAAATCACGTCATCCCATTAGCTGTGTATTTGAGAAAGTACTGATGAAGCGCACTCACCGATGCGTGAAAACAGATCCGACATGCTCACAAGTGTCTGGGTGCACGACTCTGCGTCAACGTTGGAAGCCTCTCCTCCGAGTCCAAGTACTCAGGTCGAACAAAAATAGCCATGAACGTCGTGTACGGACCACAAGTCCGTGTAGATGGCAGGGTGAGATTGGCATTTAACCCCCGATGGCGAACCGCTCAGGACAGCTTGCAAAGGGTGTCTATAAAAAAGAAGGGGATGGGTAAGCTGATTCCGACAGTTCTGCGCGATCCTGTTCCCTAATTCAATAAAAAGACTGAATTGCGAAAGAAGAAGGATGAACACGTTGGCGCCTATCGCAAAGATCATGCCCCCATTCCAATGCCGGGCACGAGTAACGAACCCACATCTTGGAAGCAGTGTGGATTGGGGACCGTTTCGAATGCGAGGAACGAATCTTCACAGCTATGGCGTCACGAGCTGATACGATGATAGTTGGACGCGATCCAGACCAAGACGTCGCCCATTACCAAACGCAGAAAGCCCTAAAGCGAGAGTTAACTATGATTATGCTACTTGGTCTCAACGCACTGTGGTGATACAGGCCTAGTAAGGTTGCCGCAGTTCGTGGAGGGTCCGCGTCCAGTAAGAACAGCGTAAACCGACGCGACAGAGACGGAAGCATTCGTCCGGTCTGAAGACGGAGTGAATCTCTGAGCATCCTCCCAAATACGGAAGGACAACCTCTGGAAAAGAGCCGCCGGCGTCAAATCTTCCTCTCTTTGATGTTATCGCGTTCCAAATGATAGAAGTGGAGCAAAGATCACAGCAGCAGACGCGTCCCTGTCGTCGTGCAACA
>QLPD01004468.1:0-15056 GCA_003314085.1 Hymenopellis raphanipes
GTTCTGGCTGCTGGCCTCCTGTATTTGCTTCATGTCCCAGATACTGAGCGTAGTACCTCCGAGCTGTGCCCAGACCTCGTTCCATCCCTCCTCCTTGGTCGGCTTCTGGCCATCGCCGTTGCGTTCGATCTTACGAACGAGCGGTCCAGATAAGTAGACTTTGTGTGCGTGTGCAACTGTCAGCCCTACAACTGAGCGGATTTCGGGATGTAATTGTAGAGGTTGGGCGGGGGATGCGGGCCCTGAGCTGCTTCTTGCAAGTGAAGTGCCGTTGGTAGATGGCGGCACCGGCGCCGACGCTCGCGTTAAGGGTGGGCTGTCGGCGCCATTAGGAGCATTTGATTGTGTCCGGGAAAGCAATGAAGGGGTCCGCTGGACATTAGCAGGCTCCGGCTGCTGCTGCTGGAGCTGCTGCTTGCGGTTGAATGAAAAGAATGACGATGTACGACCGTGACGGTCACCGGTAGATAGTCGCTGGGGCTGTTCTGTGGCGGCCATCGAATCTGACGGCGAGCTCGTCGTCGGTAGTTGCTGTGGGGATGAAGTAAAATGGTGACGCGGTTGCTTCTGGCGCAGCTGCTGGAGGCGGGTGGGACTAATGAAGGAGGAATTACGGGAATCCCAGGCCAGTGTGGTGGTGGTTGATGAAGAGGCGAGCTGGGTCGTCATTCAAGCGGCACTCAGGCGCGATGATCAAGTCCCAATCCAGATCTTTAAAGCTGCTGTGTGCGAAAAGAGTTGTAGCAGCAATTGTAACACAGCCTCCCCTCCACGTGTAGTTACGCACCCTAATTCTTCCTCCTTCCCTTTCTTTCTGCGAGCCTTGCGTTTCGGATTAGAATCTACTGTCACTCTCGGAATAAGCGCTCGTCCTAACCTGCCGCCGGTGTATCAGACTCTCTGATTGATCCAGTGCCATTGACAAGCCTTTCTGGATCAGAATAGTAGACTGTATACACTCTCCAGATGCTCTCTCACTCTATTAGGTCGCTACCGACGCCATGCACTGAAACATTTTCGCAGCGCTTATTTGAATCATTCTTCAGTTCGGCTTTCTTCCCTATCGGCCTCTCAAGCTCAAGGGTTGGTCCTTGCACAATGCAGGGGAGCAAAAGGTCCAAGGCAGTGTTCCCTAGGTCTTTCCAGAAATACGGGACAATGGAGCAAAGAGAGGGGAGGGTAAAACAATGTCATGAACACCCTACTCTTGCTTAACGTTCACTTTGACGAGGTGACTCCGGCTTGCCTTCCAAGTCAATTGCCGCGCAAAACAACACGGTCTCTCTTACGAAGCACGTCCAAGAATCTCGAATCTCATCTCCTTCATCCCATTGGTCTGTTCGATCGCAATATGTGGACTTGATGTGGACAATAGCCATCTTCATTGGGACTTTGTTGTCCTCGCAGCCAATCTCGATCTATTGACGCTTTGACTGCATCTCTTTCTATAAAAGGCCGGCGCGCCACCAGTCGGGGACGTCTCGCACTACTCTTCACTTATCATCACCCCGCTCGAACGTACTCTCTGCGTTTCTCGACGCTTCATCGATTTCATATCATAAACCACCTTCCCCACCGATCGTCAACGTCAACCATGACAGATCTTGCCAATCGCAGCGCTCGCGGCAAGGAAATCAGCAGGCCCAAGCCGCTTCGTTACGGTCAGTCAAGCGTCTGTTGCCAATCTCTTCGCGAGTTCTAATGTTTCTCATTCCACAGGATCCCATCACAAGGGATCAAGCAACAGCCAGAAAGCATCTCAACCTCCTCCAAGCGAAGGACGAACGCGAAAGGATAGCATGGCCGCAAAGGCCCTCAAGTCGCTTCGCCTGAAGAAATAGACCTTCGACGCCACACTATTTCTTCACTCCACTACTTCACCATAACATCGCCATCTACATCCCATCTCCACTCGTCTTTTATTCCCAATGTCTTTTGGTTGTCGCTCTCTTGTTGTCTTTTTCCCTGTACTTGCTACGATCGCCACTCCAACACCACTTTGCCTGCATGTATGACTCATAAATAGATGTTCATGTCCACATATCTCAATTCAATTTTCAATGATGAGCTACTTTCCGTGTCAACGCCGCTACTCTTTCGTGGGAGCTACTTTTTTGAACGCCACACTAGAAACCACACTACCGGTGACACCTCCGAAGCTGAAACTGCGATGTTTTATCCGTGAACTATAACTCTGTTAGAGAACAAGAACTGTTGGCCAGAAACTGAAAACCCACTGATAAATGAAGCCGGTGTCTGGTGTCACAAAACTTGCTTTCAACTCATCTTCTGTAAAATTGCATGCTGGCAAAGGTTAATTACGAGAAGGAGCATAATCGGTATGAACGGCGGACATACAGGTTATGAGAAAGAATCCGCCATCTTTTAGTAGTCGTGCGGCGCGTTGTGGATACTGATATGAGGGTGATCGTCCTTGTTCATCCTTCTCTCCCAATGCAATCGCATCGTAAGTTCCTTTATCCAATAGAAGATCCCAGCACGCCAACAGAGACGATTGGTCCATATGAGGGAGCAATGGCGGATTGTCATTTAGAAAATCGCATGCACTAAAATGAATTCCGTCCGCGTTCCTTGTGGATGCGATATTTGTGGCCAGTTTCACTGCATCTGCGCTGTAATCGATCCCAGATAGTCTTGCCGTGTTATAACCAGCCTCTAAAAGCGCGAAAAGAAGGGTGCCATTGCCACTTCCCACTTCTAATATTGTGGAAGGTTCATTCGATGGCATGTGTTGCACCACCCAGTCGACCATTTTCTTGACGCTTTCCTCACCAAACCTGCACCAAATCAACACAGGCTGAGAGTCCTAGTCAGAGAACTGACCATACTTCCCCTTCATCGCCATTGTCGTCGAAATTTTCGAGCTCGAGTTTGTACACATCGTCCCAGCTATGCGTTCGCTTGACTTCAATGTGCTTCGATTATAACATTCGAACTGACTGTTGTTTGGTACCCAGTTTAGAAGATTCGGGCTCGATGCTCATCGTGGTTTTGGCAGAGAGAAAATGATTAGTCAGCAAAGCAGCGGACAGCGATTTCATGCCAGAGCGATGCGAGTAGTGCGAGTCAATTAAAAGGTGATGGTAGCGAAGCAATATCCCACAAAGTGAATAAAATACACTGCAAGGTAATGAGCAACCGAAACTTCAATAGGATTGTGAAACGCACCGAAAGCAAAAATAAGATAGTGTCACCGTCGCCCGTCCGTCTTTTCGATCAGATCCTTTGCCTCGTTGATTTTGCTCGCAAGATATGGTGAGCCGCCTCTGTCCGGGTGGTTGGCCAGCATGATATGGCGGTGGGCATCTTTCAGTTTGTTGCGCAGCAAAGGGCCATCTCTGTAAATGATGGGCAAATTGCATGACAAAGGAGGAACAAGGACGTACTTGAGGCCAAGGATGGCAATGGCTTCCTTTCGATCCATTTTGGCTTTGAACCCTCCCTTGACCCATTGTTCGGCTGCGCCTGCCCCAACACGACGAAGAATCGCCCTGCCGGCGAGAGCGACGGTGATGGCGCCAATACCGAAAGCTAGAGGAGTAGTCATGGTCGTTGGCACTGGGAGAGCCTAGAAAAGGAAGCCGACTTTGCTGCGATCACGTGCAGCACACGCCACTTTCGTTCGAACCGTCAAGGTCTTCCTTTTCAAGGTTTAGCTCTTTTAGCGCTGGCCTCGTGTCGCTCCCCCATTGACACCCTCGGCGCCTATCATTATTAAACTGCGCGTGGCCACGCTATAAAGGACAATGGACGAACAACAACCACGCTCTCCCTCTCCCCCCATCGACGACACCAAGATGCCTCGACGTTTTTCTGTCTCCCAGGACATCTTCACTACCACCCACTCTGACGTCCCCGTTGCGGTGTACAATGTCAAGGCTTTGAAGCCCGCCTTGATCGTTGACTTTCTTGAATCTGTCCAGGAAACTGGACACATGGGCATTGCTGCCGTCTATGAAAGACAAGGCGCCCTTTTGCAGCTCTTCCTTTCCACAACTACACGAGTCATCGTTCTTGTCAATCTCAAAGATCCGATGCTCGAGGTCGAATCGTCACACAGGGCCCGTTCCGGATGGGAGACATTCAAACAGGATGTGCTTCTCAGCGCTTATCCAAAGTATGCTCTTCGTATGGACAAACTAGCGCTCGCACTTCATCACGACCACGGCATCCGCATAGCGCATGGCATTGATCTTCTCTCTCTCCACCCGAATCGCGACTCTGTCGACGCTTTCCTCCATGCCCTTGGTGGCAAATCCTATCATGACCACATTGATCCCGACAACGCTCGCAAGCTGTATAGGGAACTAGAGGAGCTACATCAGAGGTCTCCGGAGGAAAGAGGTCGTGTCCTGGCCCGCGAAGCCTGGATCGTTTGTCATGCCGCAACACTGGGTCATGTCGTAGCTGACGCCCCCAGCATCTCAACTGACGCTTTATCTGACGCGGTAAGTCTATTTCTGGGTCTTCGCTGACGTCCCTTACGCTTCTTACAGGAACTCGACGTTTTATCAGTCATCTTTCGTCACCAACTTCTCTTGGATGAATTAAAGCCACTTCGTACAAAGAATGAGGTGGCGCCTTCCGCCACTCAAAAAGGCGACAAAGTCAAACTGATGTCGGAGCGGTACAAGACCAGGATCGTGAGGTCCCAAAATCAGGTAGGCTTTCTCGTCCAACTCACCGCCCAAAAACTCATTACTTTGCAGTCTGTCGAGATTGTGGCTATGCAGGACGGTGAGGCGGTTGCTTTTCGTGGTCGTGTCACGCGAGTACGAGGACGAGAAGCAACCGTCTCGTGCCAGACGGCCTCCAGCAAAACACAGACGCAACAAGTCGTCAGTGTGACTACGTTTGGTCGAGACGATCCAACGCAGGCTGGAAAACTCCGCTCCAAGATTATCCTAAAGTGTCTCGACAAATCCGTCGCAATTTTATCCAATCCCTTCGTGAAGTCCATTTTCATGGATTGTGCAGAAGTGCCGTGGAATGACGCTCTTTCGTATCCATCGCTTGAGATTCCAGAGAACATCCTGGAACGTCCTTTGAATGACTCTCAGATAGATGCCGTGAATGTCATTTTGTCGAACAGAGATGAGGATCGTATTCCTCTGATTCATGGGCCACCTGGCACCGGGAAGACGACTGTGATTTCTGCGGCTGTCCTCACTGTGATGAAAGGTGACCCTCGACGCACGTTGTGGCTCGTGGCGCAGTCGAACGTCGCTGTGAAAAATATAGCCGAGAAATTAACAAGCGTTAAATTTACGGATTATAAAATTTTAGTCTCAAAAGACTTCCACTACGATTGGTGCGATCAACTTCTATTTGACTCTTCATTCTTACCGACAACCTTTCAGGCATGAGCATCTCTACGATGCTATTGAACAGAACATGATTCGTTCCGACGACTTTACGGACGACACAGCTGCTATGTCGCGACTGATACTCGGTTCGCGCGTCATGTTGTGTACTCTTAGCATGCTTTCGAACGCCAAACTCGCTCCAATAACGCGTCTGGTACCCGTGGAGACCGTCATTGTCGACGAAGCCAGTCAAATAGAGGTTGGAGACTATCTTCCGCCCATTCACTTGTTCCATACAACCCTCAAGAAACTGGTCTTCATCGGTGATGACAAACAATGTATGTTTGCCGAGTGCTTGTTACACTCCCTGTCTTACGCGGTTTACAGTGGCGCCCCATGGCCAAGACGATATCAAGCATCTCAAGAGTATATTTGAAAAGCCACACCTTCGCGAGGGGGCTGTCTTCTTGGATACTCAATGTATGTCAGGCAGAGTGAAATAATGCGCCGCAAGAATCCTCACTATCAATATAGATCGCATGCCTATCCCAATAGGCAAATTCATCTCGAAACATGTCTATAGCGGAAAGCTGAAGAGCATACATTCTATCACGCACAAGTCTAGTTGTCGATTTGTCAACGCCGAGGGGACGGAACAGCAACAGGGAACCAGTTGGATTGTGAGTGATGGATTGCTCACCCAAGCTCGAGATCTAACAGAATACAGAACTTGCGGGAAGCACAGGCAACTTGTAAACTGGCCAGGACTTTGCAAAACCGGGGTGAATCGTTCAAGGTCATAACGCCCTACGACGCCCAGCGTGCGTTACTGCAAAAACTGCTCAAGATCGAGGGGCTCGACTGGGAGAACAAATGCTTCAATGTCGATTCATTCCAAGGTAAGGTCGTGTCTCTGGCGCTGTTACCTCTATCTAAGTCTTTGTCTAGGCAACGAAGAGAACTTTATCATAATCTCTGTCGTTAGGACGGCGCGACTGGGTTTCCTCCGGGAAAGTCGGCGCGCGAACGTCATGCTGACTCGCTGCAAGAAAGGAATGTACATCTGTACAAACAGAGACTTTGTAGAAGGCGTTGCATTGAAGTCATTGGTGGGGGCGCTGGCGAAGAGAATGGGTCCCAATTCGTGGATGGAGTTCGAGGATCTGTTGAATGGAGCGTGACAAATATATCCTGAATCTTGACGAGTTTGCTTGTATTTCTCTTACGCCCCGTAGATTACTTACCGTACCACATGCATAGATAGCCTAGACTAGAGTGTTGATACCTGTTGCAATCTTGAATGTCGTTGCGCCTCAGAAGAGATAAGATTTTCCTTTTCGGGAGACCCCAGATCTGCCTCCCACCATCATGTCCTCGAACGAAGCATCGTCGTCGAAAGTTCCGTCACCGGCAGTGGACGACGTCGAGAAGCTGTTGAGCCGTGAGGCCACAGCTTTCCAGCGCGAAGTTGAGGTTGAGCGCATCCTCAAGGCATTTAAACTTAAGTGAGCCTACATTTCTCCTCGTCGCCGAGGCAGCACTAACCGCCACCACTCTGCAGTCCATATGACATTCTAGACTTAGATGAAACTGCTACTGCTGACGATATCAAGAAAAAGTATCGCCAGCTTTCTCTCTGTGCGTCTGCTCTATTCCTTGCATGACAATGCCATATCGCTCACGCCGCCCCAGTCATACATCCGGACAAGACCTCGCACGCCCGTGCGCCCGAGGCTTTCGACATTGTCAAGAAGGTATGGTCTCTCTTTTCATTGTCCGTTGCTCATATCTCAACCAGCATCATTCCAGGCCGAATCCGAAGTATCCGACAAGGCTAAACGCGAGGAACTCGACGCTGTCATCAAGCAAGCCCGTACGCTCGTTCTCAAACGCTTGAGTCCGCCGCTCCCCGCTTCGACACCGGATAACGATCCTGCTCTCAGAAGTCTTGTGCCGTCGTTCAAGGAACAGGTGCGCGCCCAGTCTAAGGAGCTTCTCATCGACGAGGAGGTCCGAAGGCGGAAGGCCATCAAGATGAACTTGGCCAACGAGGGCTTGGAAGCGCGCAAGAAGGACGAAGAAATAGCTTCCAAGAAGAGAAAGGTCGAGGAGGACAAACATTGGGAAGGTTAGTTTCGCATCGTCCCATCGCGCTGTTCATAGCTGACCTGCTTTCTTAGAGGGAAGGGAACAACGAGTAGACAGTTGGCGCGACTTTGCGAAGGGAAAGAAGAAGAAAAAGGCCAAGATCGCGATCCTAGGATAATACACACATTATTAGATGCGAATAACGATACAGTAATAATTTATCGCAGGTGGAAACTTCCAACAACTCGTCGAACGTCGTCAGACAAAATGTCCTGTCTATCTGCGTATAGGGCGCTGACAACCTCACGCTCCTCCCACTCCTGCTCTTCTGGATTTTCCGTCTTTCCAACCGGTTCTAAGGTGTAATGTACAGACAATGCGGACAGCACGCCGCCATATGCGCGTGAAATCCCTGAAAGACAATGAGCGATTGCTTCTGCAAAAGTTGTTGGTATGTTTACCGGTGTCAATGATGATAATCTTCCCTCCGCATCGCGAAGTGATATTCTCAAAGTCTGGTGTATGCCCCATAATCATTCGTCGTGTTCCTGTTTTCTCTAAAACCTCCTCAACATCTTTACACACTTTCTCTTCGGTATCCTGCGCCCAACCACGATACCAAAGAGGGCCGTTTGAGCTGTATAGTTCGGCTTCTTCCTTCGTGGTATCTGGGGTGTTATATCATGACCATAGATTTCCTAGCACAAGAGATAAATACACACCTTCAGGAAGACCAACGTAGGGACCCGGCGGATGAGGTCGAGGCTGTTTTCTCGTCTGAAGCTTCCGCAAAAGTGAGTCGGAGAGGTCATTGATCTTGCTCGGAAACGGCGAGAGTCCAGAATATGAGGGTGACAGTCCTCCATGAACGAATGATAAAGCGGAATGAGAAAGTGGACCACTAAGGGCAGAAGAAGATGGGTATGGCGTATTGGGTGGACCAAGCGACGGATGCAAGGGTAAACGAGACGCCGTTGTGTAGTTTGTGGCCCAAGAACGGCCAATGGGTCCGGTTGAAATCATCTTTTGCCGCGCCTCGACAGAACCGAAAGTCTGTATCTCACTAGGGTAGACATATCGCCAGTCCCCAATGGCGTTCATCCATTCGTGGTTTCCGAGATGTGAAAGCACGATGCCGCCTTTGGTTTGCGCCTGTTCCCGTAACTTGTCCATATATGTAAAGAGCTTAATGGTATCATCTCCTCTGCACCAAAGACAACGTCAGAAACAGCTTGAGAGCAAGAATCGGTGATTGCTACCTATCGATGATATCGCCTGTCTGCACAAAGTAGTCCACGTCGCCAGACCACGCGCCCTTGTCGTCAATCACGCCAGAGAACTGCAGCACTTTGCGAGCATTGGGGAAATCGCCATGAAGGTCGCCGACTGCGACGATATGCCGTGTATAAGGCCGAGGGTCATCGTACGGGTTCTTTACAGGTATAAATGGGACCTGCCCGAGGGGAGTCAACGAGAATGCCTTTGCCACGATGTTGTAGCGGAAGACACAGTACGCGCCCAATGCGACGAGTAAGAAAGGGAAGAGTCGGTGAGTCATTGTATACCGAATACAAACTAGCCGCCAGCACTTTAAGTGAGATGGCAGTCCGCCGGATGATGGGGATGATGGTGGTCAGTCGTAACCCAGAAACGGCAATCTACGCCGGCCTCTGTTTGTCGACCGTTACTCTGACACTGACAGCGCCTTGGACAGTGCTTTGAATCATATTTGACGGGTTACACTGCTTAGGATTCAGGGTATCAAACACAAGTCCAGTTCGTGAAATCCGGTGTTTTCACTATGGGCGACGTAGCATTTAGTTTACCCTGCCTAGTGCGCTTGGAATCCCGACATTCTATTCAGTAACATAGTTCTTGTCGGGTACTCTGGAGTTACATTGAGATTAGAATGTCTCAAATACTATTTAGCGGACGGTAGACCTTGAGATACCTCCTTTCATGTCTCACAAGTATTCCGTTATAAAAGGCGAAGAACATATAGAGTGCGACGTCCCACCCAAATTTCAGAGCACTGTAGGGGCTCGTCCATGTAAGTCATTCATATCCACTGGCAGATAAATGACTGACTCTCGTGCTATACATAGTAGCGGTAACCATGACAGAGAATGTCTTCCTCAAGGGCCTTATGAACTGCCTGTCTGGATTGACGTTACTGGTCAATACGCCTGCCACGCCGTATGTGGGACTCCGAGTGGAATCTAATTCCAAGCATTCGCAACACAGTACCAAGAAACAGGTCAGAAAGCCAGTACTTGGAAGATATAGCCTTCTCATGGGGCAATAGTCAACTCCGTAGAATTTAACAAGAGTCCAATGGGCCATGTAGAGAGCTGCAGCCTGCAAGTGTCTCGAGGTGAAGCAGGATGACTGATTCCAGGGAGTACCCGGTTAGATTACACCAAAAAAGCTCTAGAGAAATACAGCCTTCTTCAACTTCTTGTAGGTATAGAAAAGAACCACGGCTATGATTTGAGGTCCAGTGATGGTGATGTTTTGAAGAAGAGGATCGCAGGTCCCGATCAAAATCACGACCAGTCAGTCACTTTATCTCTTACTACCACCATGAATATTGCACAACCTTGAAAGCTCTGCATAACGCGTTAAATCGGCGTAAATGGGTGTTAAATCGCTATGGGAGCTGCTAGCTCCCGTCGGTCGTCCAGTCTTGTTCGTCGAATTTGCTCGGTCCATTCGTTCGATAACTCATTTGCCGCAGGTTGGAAACTATGGAAGGCAAGGCTGTGGCCATTGATTCTAGCATTTGGATATACCAGTTTCAAGCCACAATGCGCAATAAGGATGGCCAGGTCCTATCTAATGCCCACGTTCTGGGTTTCTTGCGCCGTATCTGCAAGCTCATGTTCTATGGCATGAAGCCTGTCTTCGTCTTTGACGGTGGCGCACCGGACTTGAAGAAAAAGACGCTGGTAAGCAAAGCCAAACATCCTGGCCTGCGCTTGACTGATCTACAAAGTAATTTAGATGCAACGAAAGGAGAAGAAGAGCGGTGCTGCCGAGAATCATGCAAAGTTGGCGCACAAGTTGCTTGCTGCTCAGATGAGACGAGAAGCACTTAAACACGTCAAGTCAGTCCTGCACGGGGAAATTTTGAGATATTCAAACTGACACCCATCTAGAGCTAGCAAAGGTAAGGCGTACGAGGGACCTGTCGTGCTGGACGAGAATACTGTATATCTGGAGGACATAGACCCTTCTATGCCAAAGTCTATGGCCACGAAACCCGCAGTCACTGCCTCACCCTCGAAGAAAGGCAAATTCTATGACCATGATCCGTATCGACTCCCTGACGTCGACGTCGGGCAACGTATCGCTCAAGCAACGCGTGCCACAGCTCCAGATCCGCGTCTAGCTACGGAAGACGAGCTTCGGGCATTCATTGAGGACATGCGTCCCGAAGACTTCGACGTCACTTCCGCCGCCTTTCAAGAACTGCCCACTGAAGTACAATATGAAATAATCGGCGACCTACGCCTAAAGTCGCGCCAGACCTCGTACAGCCGTCTGCAACAAATGCTGAAGGCTGCTCATACGCCTCTGGACTTTTCAAAGCAGCAAATCAAGAATCTACAGCAGAGGAATTCTTTGACGCAGCAACTACTGGCGACAACAGACAGCATTGGAAAGGCGCATATCTCTATTCCAGTGCGGATCGCGAGTGAGAGAAACAAAGAGTATGTCCTTATAAAGAATGAGGGTGAAGGAGGTGGTTGGATTCTCGGTATCCGAGACGATGGGACCAAAGAGAAGCCAATCGTTATCGACCATGAGGTTGAGGAGCAGGAAAGGGTTGCCGCTCTTGAAGATGACGAAGACGACGACGAGGAGATGGAAGAAGTCGCGATGTAGGTTTATTTTCAATTCCTTCTTTCAATTACCCTGATCGTGTAGACCAGTGACTGCTACGTATGATCCTGATTTGCGAGATTTACAACGGGAGAATGCACTGGGCGCTATAGAGCAACGCTCACATGCGGCCAAGAAAACTTCTTCTCGTCCCCTGTTCATACAAGATGGCCTGGATTCTGATGAGGCCGACCGTGATTCGGAGGACGAGAGGATTGCCATAGCTATTCAGCGCTCACTCGATGACCGACCAAGGTCTCCCTCACCTTCCTTCGCCATGTACGGCGTCAACGATCATAACGAATTCGACGACAACAGATTTGCATCCACATCCAAGGTAACAACTTCTGTGCATTATACGCCCCAGAGGTCCTACACCTCGCAACGGCCTGCATCTGCGGAGCGATACCCTTCTACTCCCTTGGGAACAGCCTTGTCTTTTGCGAATACCACACCTTCCAAGCAGCATATATCCACACCAGCTCGCTCGTTTTCAAGTATGAACGCCGGCTCGTCTATGTTTGGTGCTCCAACATTACTAGCGGCGCCCGCTTCGACCCCGTCGAAGCCTCCGGCACATGGACCGTCTACTGTGGCGCCGCCATCGTTCTTAACACACCATTCTGAAGTACCCTCCCAAGAATCATCTACGCATGAGGCCACGCCACCTAGAATGATACATGTTGGTGACATAGAACCTGACCAGGCCTCTCCTTTGACGCGTGCGCAGCGCAACATGCATGTCGTCTTGCAGGAACAAGCTTCGCTCCAAGATTCAAGAGGCGAGAACGGGGATGCGGCTTTCCATTCACCGAGTAGGAAAAAAAACCTAAGCCCGAAAGCACGATCGCTTTCGCCGCCAGGTGTTCAGGATGGAAGTATCGCGGGACCCGGCAGTCCCGAGCCTGTGTCTTTCCCACCTCCGGATGTCGACATCTTGCCAATATCGAATACGCCACCGCCCATTCCGAGAACACCATCGTCGCGCTCCGTCTCACCTGAGGCCATTGTTTCTCACAAGCAACCGGTCTCAGAGCCTTTATTCATAGATGATGATCTCGATGTTGTTGAAGAACCTGCATCTATCTCCATCCCACCAGACTCTTTCATTGTCTCGGATGAGCCCGTTCACCGTTCGTCAGTGTCCCCAACTCGCCCTGCTTCCCCTGGGCCGGCCGCGGACATAGAAGAGGCTGAAGATTGGGACGCGGCGCAGGAGATGGACCCGGTCGCCGAAGAAGGCGAATTCGCCCAGTTTATCTCTGACGTGAAGGGACGCGACATAAACGAAGTTCGGAGAGAGATTGACGACGAAATCGTGTCCCTCAACCAGCTTCGTCGAGCCGCAATGCGCGACTCTGAGGACATCACTCAGCAGATGATTCACCAGATCATGGTAAGCGCTCCGCGGCGCGCCCTAGGTGATGTCTAACGGCATTTCTTAGACGATGTTACGGCTCTTTGGTATACCATATATCACGGCACCCTTGGAAGCGGAGGCGCAGTGCGCCGAGCTTGTGACGCTTGGTCTCGTTGATGGGATCATTACTGACGATTCTGACGTGTTTCTGTTTGGCGGAGAGCGCGTATTCAAGAATATGTTTAACCAGTCCAAGACGGTCGAGTGTTTTCTGACGACGGACCTGACTCGCGAGTTGGGTCTGGATCGAGGCACCCTTGTGAGGCTCGCATATCTGCTTGGAAGTGACTATGTCGACGGCCTGTCTGGAGTGGGTCCGGTTGTTGCTATGGAGCTTCTGAAGGAATTTCCAGGCGATGACGGGCTGCACAAATTCAGAGACTGGTGGTCCAAGGTGCAAATGGGTAAAGATCGCGAGGACGATAACAAGTCGACGTTCCGCAAGCGCTTCGTAAGTGTCTATGCACCCCTGGTTGTCTTAGGCTGAACTTGTTGTCCGTTCGTAGAAGAAAAAGTTCAAAGATTTGTATCTCTCAAGCGATTGGCCGAATCCCCTAGTTGTGCGTGCCTTTTGACGTCTTCAGGATAACGCGTGTGCTGATTCTATCGCGTGTTATAGAGGGATGCGTATTACCACCCTACAGTGGATGAATCAGACGAACCGTTCAAGTGGGGACTACCTGACCTGGACGGTCTTCGCGGGTCTGTCATAATCCTGAATTATGTGAACATTCCTTCAATCTGACAGCCCCTTGCAGATTTCTGCACGAAGAGTTGGGCTGGGGACAAAGCAAGGTCGACGATCTCCTCGTGCCAATCATCCAGAAAGCTGGCAAGCGTGCTCAGGTACGTGATCTTCCTTTCTCCACGTTTCCTTGTCTTGCACCCGTTGATCGTTAAAATTAACGGCAGGGCGAGACGGCGAACAGACAAGGGAACCTGAACGAGTTCTTCGACGTTTCTGCGGGAAGCGGAACGGTCGCGCCACGCCGGAGACAAGCGTATGCAAGCAAGCGGCTGCAACAGGTAGTGTCTGACTATCGGAAGAAGAGGAAAGCTGCTCTTGATGAACCGGAGGATTCGGCGGATGAAGCTTCGGAGGAAGAGGGCAGCAGATCCTCGCAGCCTGCGAAGAAGAAAGCCAAATCAGTGGTGCAGAAGAAAGCCAAGGAGACGAGTGAGACGCGTGGCCGAGGACGTGGGAGAGGTGTTGTACGTGGACGCGGACGCGGCCGTGGGCGTAGACAGCCATCCAGGCAAAAAGATAACTCGTCTTCAGAGGGTGAGCCGTCGGAGGAAGATGAGTTCGGAGAGAAACCTGTCGTGGTCGATGTGCCTTTGGCGGTGCAGCTTCGTCCCAGACCTAAACCCAAGCCGACTTACAAGGAAGCTCAACAGACACCGACATGATTGTTAGAATAGTATGTTTTATCAATGATAAGATGGTTGGTGTAACTTGTGAATTGCTTCAAATGAGTATGGTAGCGAAATTCATGAAAAAGAAAGTATCGTGTCGATCTACTAGCAGCAACTTGTTTCGATCAAGTGACCTCGGGGTTATGGGCCCCGCGCGCTACCACTGCGCCATGCTGCTATGATTAGATGTGGCCAGAAACCAGAGCAGTTATGACCTCAAAAGGCGAAAGATAGTTTAACACAGACCAATTGGCATTCTCAAGGATCTTTGCTATCTACACAAATCACTCCTCGCTTTCATCCTCCAACCTGGCCTGAGGGAAAGGTCAACAAGTAGGTTTCGGTTTTCAGTGGGTATGGCGAACCTTGTTTGCATCAAGTCCACCAAGCTCGGTGACAAGACCGGAGAATGGGTACTGCCTGTGCACGACGGGTGATTCCGGAGTAAGAACGTATTTTACGAGGAAGCCAAAGCCGACGAAGCCCAAGGCGACAAAGGTGAAGCGCCGGAGGGCAATATGGGGAGCAATGGGTGGGATATCGGGACCCCACATGGAGTAGAGCTCGTCATATTCGTGCACCTAAGAAGTATGAGAAGAATATTGGGGGTTATATCGGATGATGAGTCCGTACAGGATCGCCAATGTTTCTACGAAGCAGCGGGTCCTGCCAGCCGTACGGAGAAAGATACTGCCTGGAGACATTTGGGACCTTTGGGTAGGATTCGTCGGTGTCCTCTGGTATGTCAACGGAGTCGCTGGCATAGCGCCTAGAGGCTGGGAGCGGGCGTGCTGCGAGGGCGGCTGCACGGACAGCGCGCCTGGCGATGAAGGACATGGTGGTAAAGGGGGTAAGAAGGGTGAGAAGTAGCACGTGGTAAAAGGGTTGAAGTGTTTCCAGAAATTGAACGGCCATCATGC
>QLPD01004470.1:0-29379 GCA_003314085.1 Hymenopellis raphanipes
CCACAATAATGGTGTTGGCAGACCATAAGAAAGTGACAAAGCTGGCCAAGGTGATTCGCTTCCGCATCGACCGAGTGCTCTGAGCTACCGACAAAGTTAATCCAGTGGCGCGGGATTCGGAAAAGGAGCGCACTACATACCTATATAATGTACGGCAGCACAGAAGATGCAGGTGTGAATGCCATGACCGAAGATGAGGAGAATGACAGGATGTACGGCGGTTGACATGAGAGACTGAACATCGGCTACAGTGACCCCGTAGTCCTCAAATGTGGGGGACATGATGATTCTTCGCGAAACCTGTAAATGCATCTGCCTCTCTATGACCTATCATAGACCAATCTATCATGTCAGGCCAGCCAGCACAGATATTCCACATGCAATCTCTCCATCAGCTTCGCGCGCACCGCTGAAACGAGAAGAACTCGCAATGAATTGAAGAGTCTGATTAATTCGTTGAATGAATCATGATAGCACGATGAAGGACCTCGACGCCGATGGTGGGAGGAATGCTTCTGGCGAGTCTCGACGAGCCCATACCATGAGCAGAGAAAGTCGAGATCCATTTCATATGAATCGTGGAAGGAAAGCAGATCAATTTTCGACATGTGGAAAAGGTGTACACTCTGCTCGTGAGCTACGTGGAAGCCACAAGCGCCGAATCAAATAACTGATATATCACTGAACGAACGGGCAACAACAAGACGAAAGACCCATGACATACATGTTTTGTCTTTCTCCGATTCGAGCAACGCCCCAAGGCGGAATGTCATCCGCATGTCGCTGTCTAACCGCCAAAACTCGTTGTTACGACCCCGGTATACCAGCCCTCGAACTCTGGGTAATAGCGCAGGTGCGCGACCAAATTGTCATCCGAGAAACGCTCCCAATGCACGCGTAGCCAGGAGAAGCTGGGGCTTAGCAGACGCGAACAGGTTATTCAACCGAGGGCTCGTCGCAGAAGTTAGAGAGCGGCTCGGCCACTGAGCCAGTACTATCGTGGAAGAGTCCGGTGCCAGCGAGTCCGTGTCGAAGTGTCCTTCCATAGTTTCGCGTCCTTAGCTGTACCGACGCACTCCAGCGATCCATCTAGACAAAGTAACCATCGACGGCGTCGGTCTGTAGGGGGCAGAACGGGCGCCCGTCGTTGTCGTGGTCTTGCTTGCGTCCGTCAGTCGTGGTGGTGGTGAGAAAGCTTTGATCGCCAAACAAGTAAGCACATCATCTGGTCATGGACGATGTCCTTCGCAAGATTCTCTGCAACAAATTCGCAGAGGTCTATACCTTGGAGTACGCGACATGTTCGTCGGGGAAGCGTCTTTTTGATCATACATAAGAAACAGATATGTTAAGGGAAGGTCATGGAGCGATATCGATATAGCTAGGCAATATACAACTCCTACGATGTCGTTGCCACCGGCGCATGCTTTCTTACGACTTTGAAATCCGAATGAACACATCCAGAGTCATCTCCTACGAACGTAACGCCAATTTCTTCCTCCCCTCTCGCTCTGCCACCGTAAAAGGTTGGATCGCAACTGTTCTCCCACTTCTTCAAGCTAGAAAGGCAGTGATGAATACATATTCGCAAATGAATAGACGTGAAAACAATCACTTTGAAGTTTGAATGCTCCTCGCTTGAATTGGGACTACCACTCCATCGCTATTCACTCGCATGTCGGGCCGCATGTTGATGCATGCTATACAGTCTTCGGTACGCCGCGCGGGGCCCCCCGAGTCAGGAAATTTAGCCGAGAAAGCCAACTGAGCCAAGTCGACCGTTCTACAGCAACGGAGCGCTTCGTTGAAGCGCTTCACATCTGGAGGTGAAGTCTGTATTATATATTGCATGACCTCCAGCTTCTGGAGATGACACGAGATCAATAAAGGATCGTGGATTAAAGGTGGAAGCTTGGGGTCGCAGCCAACGAACAATGCAATGATTTCGGGATTCGAGAGGAGCGATACGACCTGTCTGAGCTCCTCCGGTTCCCTCGCCTTGTCTGTTAGATCGTACCAGTAAAAGAGAATCTTTAAGGAGTGGCCGTCCTTGGCTAGCATAGTCATGGCAGAATATAGCAATTCAAGACAGACTTTGAATCGGTCAGGATTCTCTGGAAAGAGTTCCGACCAGTGAGCGATGATATATTCGTGCACAGAATAGTCTGGTGACAAGACGGTTAGCATTACTCCTCCATGAAGTAGATGACAAGATCACACACGTACAAGCACAATTCCCAACACTGTTGAGTTCAGCTCGCGCCTCTGAACAAGACCATGGCAGCACTGCAGAACAATTTCTATATTGGGGTATCGGGTGCTGTCTCCTTCCGCAAGCAGCTCCTCCACTTGTTCCGGGTTGAGCATAGATTTCGAAGCAAGTATAGCCAGCGCATGACACGCCAACCGGGTCTTCCGTTCACCCTGGTCGCGGATTCGCTGGAACGTCAACTTGTACGCATCATCCAGAGTGCGCGGCAGGGAATCAAGAATAGCGACAACATCACGTCGGCAGGTGACGTCGTGCTCCAGCTCGCGGAGCTGGAGAGAGGCCAAGAGGAACATGTCATCCGCCTTATCGACAACCTGTACTCTTACCGTACTCTTTAGCTCCTCATCCAACCAAGCATGCTTGAGTTTTGAGAGGGTTGTATCAACGGCAATGAGGATATCTTCGTCCGAAGCACGAATCTTGATAGACGGGTGCTCGTTGATCTCTCGAAAGACCGGGCGTGACGTGACGAGGACGCGAAACGAGGAATGGAGTTGCTGGATTGCACGTAGGAGTTCGATACCGATTGAGCATTCGTCGAGGGCGTCAATGACGATGTAGACGGGTCGCGTATGGTAAGCTGCTAGTTCGGCCGAGAAAATGGGGAGTTCATCTGGGCTGGGGTGGGTTCCATTCCAATAGCGGTCGCAGATAGTAGGTGGAACCTTCATCGTTTTCTCGATGAGCTGCCGAAGTAGACCACGTAAGACCGGAAACGGCGTCGTGAAAGCATCCAAAGAGTATCTGCAGAACATGGATAGCACGACATTGCCGGAGGATTGGAGATGATCCACGATGAGCGCTCTGCAAGCAATTGGACTTCAAGAAGGTTGGGTAAAACCAACATGAGTGGACTCACGCCGCAACCGACTTTCCAGCGCCCGCTATAATGGTCAAAATATCAGCCCAAATTTGATAAAGCGGTTAAATTGACGCACGATTCCCATAACACCACAACGTTCTGGGTGATTCTGAGATATCTCGCCATTCAATAAACCTAAGATGCTCCAACACCCAGACTCCCGTTCCCGACAGCCGTTTTTCGAGCAGATCGATTCGGTGACTGCTATAGTCGCTAGTAGAAATGAATTGCGCGATCTTTAAGCGGTCCTCGTCTAGTCAATGCCTCAGCCTCCAATAATGAACAAGCAGAGGCCACTTACTGCTGATATGATGACCTAGATCATCCTGCTTCTTGCTGCAGAAAATTAAAACTAAATCACAATAAATCTGCAAGTAACTCACAACATATCGTGTTGAAGGGCAATCATAATCCGGCTCTTATGGCGCTCGAGGTCAGAGAGGAGGGCTTTAACCTCCGCCTTGTCAGCTGTCCACAAGAGCGCAGCAACCAGCCGCCTCCAAAGAACCTTCCACCTGTTGGCCCTTGGGTTGGGCACTCCGTTCCTCAAAACTGCTTCGACGTCGGTTAATGTATTCCGGAGCGCTTCATGGAAAGGCTGCGACGAGTCTAGCAGCTGCGCTAATTGTTCGGTCGAAGTCGGATCACCCGAAATGCGAGGCATCTTCACTAATTTCTGTAGGGCCTCCAATGCGGATTGTAGAGATAGAACCTCAACCAGAAGCCGACGGCGTTCAGCAGAGGACTGCTTGACATCATTAAAGTAGTCGTACAACGTCTGGCACGTTTGGATGAGGGATATGATAGATCCGGGGTCAAACGACATGGCGTGTATGAGCGGAAGATGGGCGATCAGTGAAGAGGCTGTTCGGTGCTGGTGGTGGGTACGAAGACCCACGGTTTTTACTCTGATTACCTCGACCACATGATTGAGAGCGACTTCATGACCGGAAGTATTAGTACACATGTTGACGGGCCATAGCCACAGAGCAACCGTACCGACAGAACAAGCGCGGTCAAGACAGAATGAGGCGTCGCGTAGATATGGATAGGCGTGAAAGGGGAAGAGGGGAAGACCAGACTATGAATGTACGCGCTCCTCAGCGAACGCCAAGGTTGGGCGAAGGCAGTTTTTATTGCGGTTATTCGTTCCGATGACGAGCAGACCGACATCGACGAATGGAGGTCGTATTCACGTTTGGTCGGAGTACAGTCGCTAGAATCTTAGGACACACGTCAATACACCGCGATGGAAGTGAAGGTCGACTCACGAAGAACCACGACCATTTCAGCAAGCCCTGCGTCTGTTCATAAAGCTCATGGCGAACGCAAGAAGCCCAAAGAAGGCGCGGCACCCAAGCAGTATCCGATATTTGGAGGATTGAATCATCGTGGCTTTTTACCGCGCTTGCATTGAACGCGATGGAATCTTCAGCTGTCATGAATTCATCAGCACGTAGTAGCGCCCGCCCTCAGTTTCATTCCGACACACCATTAGCGCTGCAGCTTCTTCGCGACAAAGTCACCAAGCTCGGAGAAGGAGCGTCAATCACTTCTCCCACCCGTCTGGTCTCCTCTTTTGCGGATGACTCGAAGTAAGCGCGTTAGGTTGTCTTGTTGATGCCAATGGTGGCAAGAGGAAAGCGTGATTGGAGGTAAGCGATCACGTTGCCATTTTGAATTTGGACCACCACCACTCTCAAATCGACTAGTACCTACCGGACATCGCTGACGATACCTTCGCCGCAATGACTGTTCTGGAGGCGCTTTTTCAGAAATGAAATCCTCGCTCACCATTTGTTGGCCATCGTAGTCCTACATTCAAGTTCACGTTTTATGCTCCGTCACCGCTGGAGCTTCTAGACGCCCACGGTAGTCAGAATTAAATATTTAAACCAAGGTAAACCAGTATACATAATAAAGAAACGAGACTGAGAAACCTGATAGAAGTACAGGCGCCAGCACTTCACCGAATTTTCACAGAGAACGACTCTATCACCCTCAAGCCTTTGCCTCGAACATAATGGCCTTGGTGTGCTTGTCGTACTCGGACGCCTCGGCCTCTCCCACATCTCCATCTCCCTCTTGCTCGCCTTTGGCAAACCCAGACTCCTGAGCCTCTCTCACGTTCACATCGACATTCGCGGTGGTACCAAGGGTAGTTTCTCGCATGTCGCCTCCGTCTCGCTGCTCTTCGAAGACCCCAGGCTCTCGAGCCTGTTCCACATCGATGTTCGTCGTCGTATGTCCCGTACTGGTACTTTGGTTAGCAGCGCTGGCGAACTGCAAGGGCTCCGTGATGGACTGCATCGGAGTACGCAGGTGAGGGAGGGAAGAACGGGTCCAAGAATCATCCGGACGCGAGTGTCCAGCCATGACGCGAAGGATGATGAGGGTCGGTGCGATGCCCTGAATGGATGGTCAGTATGGGAGAGAACTATGGAAAGGCACTCACTGTGATACTAATCGACATCATCTGAGGGTAACCATAAACTGTCATGATTGCAACACTGGGAGAGTAGAACTCGTATGCATATACAACAAGGAGAGCAACATAGATGGCTGCATACAGAGCAGCTGATTCAACGAGGATCGCCATGAGACCGCGGTACGTCTTGAGGCTTACACCTATGCCGCCGACCCGCACAATGCGAAAGAGGATGATAAATGTGCACAAACTGTTCGTCACCACAGTTGTGGCGTAGTAGGCAAGCGTCCAATTGGCCTGGCTAAGACCAACAAGGGTGCGACCTCCATAGGTCAACACCATGATGAAGCAGGCACTAACTATATAGAGAGGTGTGAGAGAGGGAAAAGCCCTTCGAATCAGATGGACTCACTTGTCTCGGTGATGAAGCAAAGACTGGGTATAGCAACAATTATTAGACTCCCGCTGTACAGTACCCAGCACCGCCAAATCTACTTTGGTCAGCAATCAAAAAGTGCTGGTGTGACTGCACACACCAATATCAGGTCCGCAAGAAGGGTATTAAGCACTCGAAAAACATCGATTGCTAGAGATACTACCCGTAAATCACTGGAAAGGTAAAAGTCAAACTCGTCCTCCAGTGATACTCCACGGCTGATGAACAAGTCGTCGACAACTTTCCATTCCAACGCCACAATAATGGTGTTTGCAGACCATAAGAAGATGATGATGCTGGCCAAGGTAATTCGTTTCTGCCGAGGCTGAGTGCTCTGAGCTGTCAAAGAGGTCAATACGAGGAAGAGAAGGCGCATCTTTGCTACCAATATAATGCAAGGCAACAGAGAAGATGCAGGTGTGAATACCGTGGCAAAAGATGAAGAGAATGACAGGATGTAAGTTTATCGACATGATAGACTGAACATCGGCTATGGTGTACCCGTAGTCCTCAAATGTTGTGGACATGATGATTCACCGTCAAAGGTACGCACTCGCCAAGATCTTTATACTCGAGACGGGAGAGCTGCCAAAGCAGCGGAATGATGATTACTTGTTGATCATTTTCATGGCGACACAGTCTGCCCTCATCGTGCGAACTGTATAATGAACATATTGACTGGTGATCTGTTGCATCATCTAGACGTCGATCTGAATGCAACGATGGCGAATTCTCATTTGAGGACTGGGCATACAGAGAAGCTGAACAAATCCACGAAGCGCAAGAATTGGCCGTTGTGGACACTTGGCCAGCTATTACTTATCTCCTTCGATGTCTCTCCAGTCTCGCAGTCATCGTCGGAAGTACGGACCTCCATCAACTTCATGGATTACCGGACTAGTATGATCAGTTCGTTGCACAACAGGACGGCGAGCACGGAAGTCCTTCGTGCGCATTCATCAACAACATCCGCGCCTTAATATGTCGAACAATGAGAGACCGTGAATTATGAACAGAGCGAGATTATCTTACATTAGAGGGACATACTGAGCGTGTTGATCTCCGTCCCCAATCAACATCCAATGTCCCCTCGTCTCAACTGTTGCGAGTTGTGTAAGGCCGGTTTCCGTGAACCCAATAATACGAGGTGCAGCGCAGCCTCGTCGCCGTCGCCGTCACCGAACAGTTGAGTTCATCGTCTGGCTGTGAATCGAACATCAGATCTGGGTCGTAGTCCAGGTGTTCCGTGCCGGGGAGGAGCCAAATACATGTTTAGTTCAACTGGTTGTCGTAGTTTCCTGCGCGTCAAACCATTGACGAGGTTGGATCTCAAACGACGATGGATTCACATTCGTATAGGAGACATTGTTCGCTACCATCCAATCTTTCCTCGCCTACTGAAATACCTGATGAATCAATCATCAGCGAGCGGGAAACGAGACATCAGGGATAACATACAGGTCTTAGCAGTCTCTTCCGGATTGAGGAGCGCTTCAGATGGGATGATATCCACACCCTGTTCGTCGTTTCCACTAGGTGCAGATTCAACTCTTCGCCGCGCAACAGCGGCGTTAACCTTGGCCTCGAACTATGCTGACGCTACACGCGATCCAAAGATACGTAGGTACATTCGGCCCAGTCATGGAAGGATGACTCCCCATATACGTGGTGGCTTCGACGAGACATGAATAGTCCGGGACGACGGAGAAGGGGCCCGAACACCTGGAGGATGGAGAACAAGTTGAACAGGTTGACGGAGAGCGGATCAGTGAGCGCGCTACCGCTACGAACTGCCGTTGGCATCGGTCTGGAGCTCCATATTAAGAGACACGAGACGTTTCCGTGTTCATACAGAGACGCGCTGCCGATGTTGGCCTGTCGGTTTTTGGCGGATGGTCGCGTGCTGGTACCGAAGTCATGATTACCGCCAATGAGGAAAATCACACGTTTTGCGGTTACGGAGAAAATGCGATTCCACTAGGAGAAAGAGGGAGATTCCAGGAGTCAAATAGGCAAGCGGTGTACGCTGTAAAAATCGTGTGGAATCGGCCACATATCTACCGGGAAAGAATGAGCGGCATCGACGCACAGAAATGCAGAACGTACCAGGTTTTGTAATGCTCGTCCAGTCAAGGCGCCCAATCTAAGAGGAGGTAATACCCTCTGCAGCCGTATTTGTAGGACATGGTCGGTTGGAAATCGTCCATCGGGACGTGTTGCTCTCCGTGTTCATGAAGAGGCCAATAACGTCGGCGCCGTCCCCCAGCATTGTTGCCCCGATGTTGCGGCAAAGGAGGTAAGTCGGTCTTGTTTTGTGGCCTTGGTAGATGGTGGTAAGAGCAGAGGTCGATCACACCGCTGCTTTCGACCTGACCACCATCATCAAACACGACGGCTCTACAAATTGACTGTTGATACAGTACTGGACGTAATGCGGGACATTTATCGACACCGGCGTCGCGTCCATACTTGAAGGCGACCACCGATATCCAACTACCAATATACCGTCGACGTCGTACGTGTTTTCTCATGCATTCCAATCTCCCATTCAGACTGCCTTTTAGCGTGGACAGAGCAGACCTACAGCTCAAGGTTGGAGCTATTTATTCGTTCTTCGCCATTTGCTTCATCCTAGGAGACTGACTTCATCGCCGTCACTGCCTTCTTTCTTTTGCGCCAATTGACAGATACATTTGGGGAATCTCACAAAACTGTCGGAACCGTTGTGCCTACGCGAGTTCTTCTCTGTGGAAGTCGGGATATTTTCCGCGAAAAACTCAACGTAAAGCGTTGCGATTGCTAGTCAGTATTCCCTATTCCATGTGTTTCACCTGTTTTTCACTTGACTTATTTTGATTTATCATTCAGAACACTACATCGCCGGTCCTCAAGGACTTGGAGCGGAAACAGTTTTCTTGGTGTGGAGGCCTTTCAAGTCGGTAAACGGCTTTCCGTGACGTCGCGTAGCGCGTTTTCAGATACTGGTCTTGGCGCGACAAACGCGAATTCGAATATTCGCCGTCTCCTACTCCCGTGCCGCCCATTCATACTCGTCTTTACCGGTTCTCCGTTTCTTTTATATGGGCGCCTTAAACTCTGTGATGTTCGTGATGAATAGTATGCTGTTGTCCATCCCTTAATCCCCTTATACCTGCGATATACCGACCCCCAACTTGGTGGCTTTACTAGTTGGAATCTGTATTCACCTACATTAAACGTCTACAACAGAGTTCCGACCGCCAACCATTCCACACTTCCATACGACACATACACGACTCTACATAGGCGGCTCCTCCCATACGCCGCTGGACTGCGCATGTTTGACAAGCCGAATGCTGCATTACAACGTCGTGCTCGAGGTAATGTAGATTGCTCTTCAGAAGGTATGTGTTCCTACTCAACGCTCTCAATCCAACTGACGCGCTTGACGACAGATTGCGGTTCATACTCTGGACGGCAGCGTTATTGTTCGACATGGACCTACGGGAAATGGCTCGCAGCCTTCCTTGAGTGCGTTCAGGTTGAAGGCCAGTTGCCGATAATTCAAACGAGCAACCATTGACCACTCGCCCGGTGCCTCGCCATGAGCACGGAGACATTGAAACTTATTAATATGGGTACGGTTTAGTCTACTTCCAGGAACAACGTTTCTGACCGACCCTAGTTCATGGCGAGGTTTTGTGCAAGACGCTTTACCATTGCTTTATACTGAGAGGGTTGTTGAGGAGACGTTTCCTCACAGCGGAGAGGGCGGAAGTTTGCTATTTGACATGGGATGGCGTTTCCTCCGAGTGTTACCCAACACGACTACGGATTCATCCTGACTATTCGCTTCCGTGCGCTGTTTGAGGCTTCTTGGCATGTGGACCACGCCTCTTCGAATCGGATCCTATCTCCACGTCGATCTGCTCGTCTTCATCCGACATGGAGCCTCGCCTAGACGCCTCATGTGCGGACCGATTTGGTTGTCGTCAGCTTAACTCACTCCTGTTTCCAATTCGTTCATGGAGTATGCCCCTCTATACGGGCCGCGAACTGACGTACGTATTTAGTTGATATAAATGGTTTTGGGCTTAATGCGATGTTACAGCAATCAAAGTCAAAGTCATCGAGCACAGTCGGGAGAGGTACGGGTGAGGCAGGGAGGTATCAGATAGCTGTCAGCGGTATGACAGGAGGAATGAACGCTTTCGTGATGTCCAGTCCTGGCTTGTCGACGCCGCATCCAAGGTCCCCAATTCTGCGTTTCCTATGTTCGTCTACATACGGTTGGCACGCACCTGCAATAAATCATGGTTGCCTGGCTGGAAGAGGTTTCGTCCCCACGCGTCAAGTTTGCCGGCATGCTATGAATCTGTGGCGTTCGGACATGATGTCGGAGACGGCTATCACCGGAATGTATGCAAGGCAGCACATGGGGATGGGTATACTACTTTGCGTCCGCACCTTACTCTCTCCGTCGACGCTCACACCCAACACTCGCTATGTCGTTCGATCCCACCTCCATCGTATCCGCCATCCAGAACTGCATTACACTCTATAACTATGCGTCCGATGTCAGGAACTCTTCCGGGGAGCGGGGGGAGCTTCTCGCTGAAGTTCATTCTCTGCAGTCAGAACTAGAGGCTCTCCAGCGCCTATTGGACAGAGCTGGCATTGCCGGTGACCAGGCGTCGATGGCACGGATAGCGCAAGTTTTGGATCCGAAACAGCCCTTCGCTAAGGTGCTGAAAGAAACACTCGTTCGTGCCAAGCATGTTTTGAGTTATGGAGCTTCCGACCCCAAAGCGAACAAGTTCAAGGTCTTAGTGAAGCGGGCGGCCGCTGCGCTGTGGTGGCCAGTTGACAAGGGGGAAGTCACGCTCTTATTCGCCGACCTCGAGCGCTACAAGAGCGGGATAGCGCTCGCACTTGAACAAGATACGCTGTGAGTTACGTTAACTGAGTTTACTGTGATGCGATTCTCATGTTCTGCAGTAACCACATAATCAGTGAGCACTGGGTAATTCTAGTTTTCCGTTACGGAGATTCAGATGTATTTCGTAGCCGACTACCGCCTCAAGGTAGCCAAGTTCGTTTCTGATCAGGACTTCAACAGCCACCAGAGGAGTCTGATTGAGCAAAGACTCCCCGAGACGGGAGAATGGCTGCTACAGCATCCCCAGTTCGTTGCGTGGCGCGACAACGAAGACGCGGAAAGAACTGTCTGGTGTCATGGGTTTGGTGCGTCCAATCGTATCATTGAAATGAGCGAAGCCTTATAAATGATCCTAGCTGGGGTTGGAAAGTCTGTCATCGCGTCAGTTGACTCCCAGTAGTTCATACAACATCGAAATTGACGTCTTTTTTTGCAGAGCTCTTATCGTCGAGCATCTTCGATCCGTGCCGGGTACCATCGTACTCTCTGTGTTCTGCAGATACACCGCGATGGATACCTTGTCGACAGCATTCCCGGTCCTACGCGGCCTGCTTCGACAGCTCATCGAAAAATCTGAAAGGGTTCCGCACACCGTTGCCGAGCTCTATCGGACTCAAACCGACCTAGAACCAAACGCACTCTCTGGCTTCCTTGACGAGTTAGCAGTCTCTCATGCGCAACCCATATACATCGTCATTGACGCCCTTGACGAATGTTCAATCAGAATCAAGCTTCTACGTGCAGTTCAGGCTCTTCATCCCTCGTTTCGCATACTTGTCACCTCGCGCCCGGTTTTCGCAGAGATTCATGAACACTCGACTATTGAAGTCCGTGCTGCGGATGAGGACATTCTCACTGCCGTTGATACAACCATCCGGAATCTCAAGCTCCCCTGGTTGGACGCGGCGTTGGAGAGGAAGATAAGAGCGACGGTGGTCGAGAAAGCGGGTGGCATGTTTCTCCTAGCCTCTCTGCAGCTTCGCGAACTGGAGCGCGACATTACCTGCCCTGCTAATGTCCTGGCTATTCTGGATTCCCTCCCGGACACGTTGAATGCTGCGTATCAACTGACATTTGACCGAATTCACGCACAGGGTAAATGGAAGAAGGAGTTAACATGTCGCGCCCTAGCTTTAATTACATTGCGTTCGTCGTTCTTGAAAATCAGACACGTGCAGCATCTGCTTGCGGAAGGCGACACAGCCCAATATACCGACACCGAAACCATTCTGCAGTGTTTACACGGCCTTGTCCATAGGGGCCGTGATAGTGAACTTCTTGAGTTTATACGTGCGTGATCTCGTTGCCTACTTTTCTGAGGAATGATGCTAACAGGCGTCTCACCAGATTATTCCGTGCACGAATATACCACAACTCATTGGTCAGAACTCTTCCCAGAGTATCCCAACCGAATCGAAGTGTGTCTGAAGTTGGGCTTCTCTACCCTACGACGCATTCCACCGAACAACCTGAACTATATGTCCTGGGAGGCTCTAATAGCCGGCACGGGAGAACTGGAGGAACTCACTCAGGTCATACCTTTCCTCTCAACTCCTGAAGTGGGCGCATCATTGAGTCCCCAGAGGAGCCCGATTGAGTCCGGGATGGGAACCCTGCTAAAGCACCCCAAATTTGTCAAGCAGGATGTCATGGTCGGGAAGGTGGATATCGTAGAGGAACACCTCAGCGGTAAGTAACGTGTATGATCTTCCTGTTCGTGTATTAAGGCATGCACTTCTAGATAAGGACCGTCTCGAGATCGCGAAGTTTATTTACGAAAACGACTACACCGGTGACTGCAAGCAACTTCTAGAGAAAAAACTGTCGGGGACAGGGACCTGGATGATCCATCACCCGACTTTTGTTGCGTGGCGGGATAACAGAGAGTCGCCAAGAACCTTATGGTGTTACGGGAATCGTACGCCAATTCCGCCAGTGAAACGAGGTCTAAACTAATCAACATCTATAGTGGGTGCTGGCAAGTCTGTTATGGCGTCAGTTAACTCCCATTCGTTCGTGTAACATATATGTTAACTTCTTTGTACTACAGAGCGCTCATTGTCGACCATCTCCAATCCACGCCGGGCAGCATCGTACTCTCGGTGTTCTGCCGATATTCTGCCCCCATTTTTACAACGCCGTCTCCTGTCCTGCGAGGCTTGCTCCGACAGCTCATCGAGAAGACGACCCAAGTTCCATCCACCATTTGTGACCTGTATTGGACCAAGACCACTCCCAATCCAGACACACTCCCTGATTTCCTTGCTGAGGTGGCAGAGCTCCATGCGCGACCTATCTACATCGTCATTGACGCCCTTGATGAATGCCCAATCGGTGTCGACCTCCTACGTGCAGTTCAGGATCTTCATCCCTCGTTCCGCGTCCTCGTCACCTCACGAACGGTCTTTAAAGAGATCGAGGAACACCCATCCATCAAGATTCGTGCTTCGGATGAGGACATCCTCATTGCCGTTGATTCAACCCTCTCAAGGCTCAAAGATGCCTGCTTGGATGAGGGCCTGAAGAGTACGATAAGAACGAAGGTGGTCAAGAACGCCGATGGCATGTTTCTCTTAGCCTCTCTTCAGCTTCGCGAATTGGAGCGCGATGTTGTCGGCCCACATGATGTCTTTGCTATCCTCGATTCCCTCCCGAATAGGTTGGATGCCGCGTATGAGCTGACATTCCAGCGAATTCGCGAACAGGGTGAACGGAAGAACGAGTTGGCATGTCGCGCGCTAGCTTTAATTGCGTTAAATTTGCCGTTCTCGGAAACACACATACAACATCTGCTGGAAGGAGACATGGCCCAACATGTCGACATTGTAACTATTATGCAGTGCTGCTATGGGCTTGTTCAAATGGACATTTATGGTCAACTCGTGGTTATGCGTGTGTGATCTCATCACATGTTCTATTGGGGAGTGATACTAACAAACTTGTCAACAGACCCTTCTATGCATGAATTTACCACCGCTCACTGGTCGCAAGTCTTCCCAGAGCATCCCAACCGCATCGATTTCTGCCTTCAGTTGGGATATTCTCTCTTGACAAGGCCCTACAACAAGTCGAGACTGAATGCCATTTGGTGGTGCTGTTTAGTACAGAAGATGAGGCAACCGGAGGAGCTCAATGGGGTCATCTCGCTCCTCTCAACTCCTGCAGCCAGAGCATCGCTCGTTGAGTACTACCCCAAGCTTGCACCTTTTGTCCATGATCCGCTACTGACCGCATCTTATTGCGGGTACTGGCCTGTCATGCAATATATGATTCAGACCGCACCGTCGGAGGTGCAGCGCTTCAATGAAGCGCTTCGTGCCTCTCGAAGTGGTCCCGCATCTGAATGGTGTCCTGAAGAATGCATAAAATTCTTCAATGCGCGGCCGGACATGCGAGTGAACAGCGACGGAGTGATAGTTGCCGTGGATGCGAATGGAGGCGAGGGGAATTGAAGGTGATTCCATATGGTTATTCATTCCTGCGATGTATTCTCACCGTTCTCTTGGGCAAGGTCGAGGACAACGAGACTTTTGCGGACAGCGCTGGTAGCTGTGATTCGACTATACAACTAGGTTGTGGTGGGCCGGCGACAGGGAGCGAAGAAATCGGTTCATGGCGCTCCATGATTCAAAGAAGGATATCACACACGTTGTACAAACACCACCTGCTACTCTCCAGAAATTACTAACTGATCTTCATTTCTCTTTCCCCGTGTCATTTCGTATATCTGTTTCTTACTTTTTCACCGACGCTTTTCATCTCGCTCTGCTACCGTTCACTGTATCCAGGTACGCTTCAAAACTCTGTTATTCGTTCCTACGGATATACCGACTTACAGTATGGGAAATGTGTTACGAACTGAGAAGTAGTATTCTAGTCAAGAGTGATGGGCAACATCGTCGATAGCTCCGAACCTTGCCCACGTAGTGGAGGATTCACAGTTACTACGGGAAGCACTAGTAGACCTAGAGCGGTCAAAATCAGAAACGATGTCTCGAGCAGAATCTGCACTCACCATCTACAATTGTTCGCTCGACAGCGTCGCATCAAGAAGCGAAGGAACGTACCGCGGACTCTCGAGGCTCCTTTGAGCCGGCTATTCCAGGTGGTCTGCACTTTGAAATCAAGCACCACGCGACCGATACACGGGTTTTGGATGTCAAGAATTAGACTTCGTAGGTTACTGTTGGTCTAGGTGCCAACTTCCCGGAACAACGTCCTGGCTGTTAGCAGATCGTGTACGGCTTTCATCTTCCTGTGTTTAGGATGCGAGAATATGTAACCTAAACAAGATTGAGCAGAATGGCGAGAAAAGTGGGTGAAGGGGACGGAGAGAAAGGTTCTAATCACGTTGGTCAATCGATTTGAACTTTTGGAAAGGCTAGGGACACGACACGACATTAGTGTATCTAGCTTGGGAAGACCTGAGGCATCCGATATCTTCTGTGTCTAATATCGTTGTCGAAAACAAGGGCGATCTGAAATGCTGACTGGGTCGCGACCTACAAGTAACAACGCTTGCCTGAAGAGCTTGATGATGGATAATCTCGGAAACGTACCATGGTGTAAGCCAAAGCCCATCGACCGCCTTCGCTACGGTCTCAGAATTAGGGTTTTCCAGCGCATATACACGCGCCGACTGATCGTCGAAAACGTTGTAGACAGCAGAAGACAGGGCCAATTTACGAGCGTCCTTGCGAACAGTCTTGGCGGATGACTCTTTGGGGCTGGCCGCCGTTGTGGAGAGCTTCGAAGACGTATATCCTGTCAAATAGGCAAGCAGTGTACCCTGTTTAGACCACAAAGGAATGAGCAGCATCAAGACAAAGAAATGCAGAACGTACAAGTCTTATCGTCTCCTTCGGTTAAACCTTCCTAATCTAAGACGAGGTAATACCCACTGCCGCCGTCTTCGTAGGATGGTCGATTGGATGTCGTCTATCGGGATCTGTGATGAAAACTTTTACTCTCCGTGTTCATGAAGAGGCCAATAACGTCGGCACCGTCTCCCAGCATTGTTGCCCCGATGTTGCGGCAAAGGACGTGGGTCCGTCTTGTGTTGTGGTCGCGGTAGATGGTGGTAGGAGCAGAGGTCGATCACACTGCTGCTTTCGACCTGACCACCATCATCCAACACGGCGCCTCTACAAAATCGTCTGTTGACAATGGGGGACATTTATCTACACTGGCGTCGCGTCTATACTTGACGGCGACCGACCACTCTGGTTGAACGTACTCCCATTCAGACCGCCTCACCGCGAGGCCCTCATGCTTGGGACAAGGCGTAAAAGGTCGATTTCTTCTCTAATGGTACGCATGTTCAATCTACCAAATGCTTTCAGTCAAATTGAGGCGATGGAGTAGCCAGGCGATAGCTTTCAAATTTGAGAGTTCATACGAATCAGACGATCACGATATATCAATAACCTTTGTCGAACGACCACCAGGGTCTTTACCGTGCAGGTCTACTTCCCCTTGCATGTCTTACGGGCTCACCGCCCCGGACGGACAAGAATTCTATGTTATCCATCGACCGCCACAGGCGCAGATTCTTCCGGTGCACCTCTGTCTAGTTCAGAAGGGGATTCAGACGCAGGCTGGTGCTCTAATTTTCATCCTCCACCTTTAGGCTTAGGCTCGTCCTTTCCGCTACTGTATCGGTTGTGAGAGCGGAGTTCTTTCGACACGGCGACTTCGTCCACAGTCAGCCGTTCCTCCATATCCTAGCAAAGAACGAGCTCCGCATTGTCTTCCCATACAGGATAGGGCGCAGGCTTGCCGATGTATTCCCCGTTCGCCTTGTACTCGTATTTGCCGGCTTCCCTTCTTATCCTCCACCTATATGCGTCGCTGAAGGACGCTTGCAAGACTTGCCAGCCTTCTCTTCACCCACCATGATGCACTGGGCTTGGGATAGGACGCTGGCGTTGGCGATCTAAGCACATTCGGAGAGCCGGCAGCGGCGTTGGGAGCCTCACTCTGCGCATATACTCTGTCGTTTCCGTTATGCGAGTAGGACGCGTTCGTCGACATTGGCGCAAAGACTCAAAGGTGGCTTCCCAACCAGATAGTACGCGTGTTCCTTTCAATGCTTTTGAATTATATTGACGCGGTTGAGGATAGATCCTGATCATAGTCGGGGTGAAATGTGCTTGGTTAAAAGTCGCCAGCGTTCCGGCGATGTATTGTTTGGAGGTGGCCGATTCAAAGAGCAACCTCTCTTGTCAGAGCAGATTTAAACGACCACCGTGTCGATCGCGATGTTCGTGCACTCCTCGCCCAATGCTCCCTTCCTGACCCACAAATAGGTATGATTCAATCTAGCGCTCGGTATTCTCCTTTTGATGGATCCTAGTTTGCGCATGTGGGTTCTATGGAAGCGCAAGTTCTGCCGACGTGCGACGCTTCCAGCGAGGGCGAAAAACTGCGATGCAAACTACTCAACGGGGAGGAAACGGTGGTTGCTGTGGAGGGGCGAAGCTTCAAGGTGATCTTCTCGTGTTTGCTTCGGTGTTGTGTATTCACCCCCCACCGTTCTAGATTGAGCAAGTTCCAGGACAATGAGCAGGAGATTCGGCCTGTATACATCCGGAAGAACCGACTCGAACCGCTTTTAGGTATTAGGCAGGCCCTAGCAGTTGTATACATTATGCTTTGACCTTCGACGTCGCCGAAGTCAGCGCATGCTCACCTACATATTCCCATTTCTCTTTCCCTTTGTCGTCCCATTAGTACATTTCACATAGTATCGGTGTCTTATTCAACGGTAGTTCTGTTTACGACATCCACATGTTATTACTGTCATACCTACTCAGTTCAACGAATGCACTGTGGATGAAGAGATGTCTGAGCTACCAGGTTCAAAGGTGAAGATACCCGAAGGATAAATGAACTGATGACACAGAGAGCACATTCGACATGTGTATAGTGGCACTACTCCGGCTTTGGCACAATGCTCTCGGAATGTTTGTCAAACATCCCCATTACGCGTGTGATTCGACCATGAGTGGTGATAATGTCTAGAGCAGCGATTAAGCAGGAGACAATAACGAGACTCGCGCCTCGAAAAAAACATCCCAACAGGCTACCGAGAGGTCGGACGTCTAATCCTGGGGTATGAAAATGGGCCAAGAGCGAGAAATAAACAGACAAGTCCTCGATTTTCAAGGCCATTAGAAGCGAAGCACGACAGGTAGCTCGAGTCGCGGATAGCGACAAGGAGAAGTCTAGTAAAGAGAAAAGTTCCAATCTTTCGACGCAATCCATTCAAATAAGGCGGCGAGCCATTTCGTATGGGTCCCTGTCAAACAACGACGGCGTCTGAAATATGACCGCAATCTATTCTCAATTCGTGTCAGTTGGATTGATCAGAGAGCGTCGAGTAGGAATGCATACCTGATAGAAATCCACAGTCAATCCGTATCAGGTGGAGTACGACGTCGACAAGCGTCTCCGAATGCGGCATTACAAAAATATCATATATGTGCAGTCTAGTGGCGTACGGGAGCGTGTTTAGACGCAAGGAAGTGATTATGTGGCTCCGGAGACGGCGGAGGTGTTAATGGTGAGATGGCGAACACGTCGGCAAGCGCCTTAGCCTAGAAGAGAAGACTAGCGTCAGTGGGCATCTGGCGGACGAACGAGCATCCATGAATGGGCGGGGAGAGTAGGAGATGGCGAATATTCGAATTCGCGCCTTCCCATTGTCGCGCCGATCAGTATATACAATCGCGCTAGGCGAAGTCACGGAAAGCCGTTTCGCGACTTGAATGGCCACCATACCAAGAAAACTGCTTCCGCTCAAAGTCCTCAGGGATCGGCGACGTAGTGTTCTGAGTGTTAACTCAAGTGAAAAACAGGTGAAGCGTACCTAATTGGTGTGAATCTTGGAACAGGAAATATTGACGGGGAACCGCAACGCTTTGTGTTGAGTTTGCCCAATTATGCGACTTCTGGACTGGAGGGAAGAGCTCGTAGAGACACTGCTGTTGGATTCCCTAAATGTATCTGCCATTCGGCACCAAAATCTAGAAGGCCACGACGACGACGAAACCAGTCTGCCTGGGATGGGCGAATAGCGAATAAGCAGCTCTGGCCACACTCTTTAGGACAGGCTTTGGAGCTTTTATCATTACATTTGATGCGTGCGCTAAAAAGCGGTCTGAGTGGGAAGTTTCAATGCATGGAAAACACGTAAGTACCTATAAGCTTTTTTAGGATATTCAATAGCTTGTCTAGCGAAGCAGTCTACGGTTCAACTTGGGTGGTCACAGTCGAGGGTAATATTGGTAGTCGGGTAATGGACGCGACGCCAGTGTAGATAGATGTCCCGCATTGGCGTTATGCACGTCCAGTTCAACAGTCAATTTTGTAGAGCCGTTGTGTTGGATGATGGTGGTCAGGTCGAAAGCAGCAGTGTGATCGACCTCTGCTCTTACCACCATCTACCGACCCACCTCCTTCGCCGCGACACCGGAGAAACAAGGCTAGGCGATGGCGTCGACGTTATTGGCCTCTTCATGAACACGGAGAGCAATTGGTTTAATCTCAGGTCACGATGGACGCGACCATGTCCTACGAATACGGTGATACCTCGTCTTAGATTGGGAGGGCTTGACCGAAAAGGACGATAAGACTTGTACGTTCTGCGTTTCTTTGTATTGATGCTGCTCATCTTTTCCGGTAGATATATAGGTACTTTCGGACGATCCCCCAGGATACTCGTCCTACTCCCAGTCGCATCGCTTTTTCTCCGTAACCGCAAAAAGCGTTATTCTCCTCAATGGCGGCAATCATGGCTCTGGGCAACATTGGCAGCGCGTCTCTCTTAATATGAACCAATGTCCACGGCAGTATGACGGTTTGGATTTGTTCTGACGGGAAGTAAACCGGAGAAGCCTGGTATGCTATTGTTCCATCTTGTTGGGTTTAGTTGAAAGCTTATCAGGTATATTCAGGACCAAGTTCCCCCGGTGGCGAATACCAGGACGAGTGTATACTTAATCCTACAATGAGCTGCTTGGACTGGAGGAGACGTATGCTCTTCTTCTATCTTGTTAGCTTCACTTGATCAAGGATATGTCGGACGATGTTCAATTTTGCTCCTGCCATCATCACTGCACTCCTTCTCGGATTATACGCGCATTTCTACCTGGTTCGGGTATCGATACATAGTGCCCGACTACGACACTACCGCGAAAGGCCCCGGGAAACTCCCCTATACCGCCGGCGATTTTTGGACTTTTGAGGGCTCAAAATCGACGAAAACCCCGGCGAAAATTTGGACTTTCGAGGGCAATTCGAGCTGAGGTCCGGCGAAGATTGGACTTTTTAGAGACGAGGAACCCATCTTGAGGTGCTGATGGACACATGCATAGTCAACGGGCTTCGCTCTGCGAGCTAGCCATTGGTGGATTGCTTTCATGGTTGCCTAGGCGTTCGAATCCCGCTGTCAGTGCTGTTTTACGTCGCTGAGAATGGTGGGTGGCGAAAACGGCTTTTTAAATGCTGTGACATCGATCACGTGAGGTGACCGACCTCGGCGATTTTTGGACTTTTGGCACCCAGAAATTTGGACTTTTGAGGGCCTTGGGGTCGCCGGTGGTATAGGGGAGCTTCCCGGGGCCTACCGCGAATTCTTGGAGTCGATGGACCTACCCTCAGCTGCGATGCCACAATGCTTGCTATACGTATGGTGCTTGACTCCTGCAAAAAAGTCGCGGCCGTCACTGGAGCCTGAAGAGGAAAACGACGATGACGACGAGATACAGGAGATTCCCAAGCCGGCCGACATTGGGGTCACGTCGACGCCGCGAGCAGACGGAGAGAGAATTTGATGATCAAAGTAGAGAGGTTTGAGTATTTGAGGTATGTTTCTTTCGCGTAACTTGAGAGGGATTCGCTGAGCTCTCTGCTCCAGGTTACGTGCACCCGTGACCAGTCCCCAACAAGTGGTATCATATATCATCCATGGGGATTTGGATGCTCTCTCGCGTTCCAGACACACGCTAGCGCTGTTCTGCTCCTCCGGGCTGAGGCTCGTCCAGTCCACCTCTGTCTCCATCATCATGGAGGAAACAGTCCCGACATCGAGCAACGGTCCATCGTGGACGACGCAAGCCGCCTTGTCGAAAAAACGAGCTCTCTATTGTTTTGAGCGATTTCCTCGCGCATCTCGTCACATTGGGTTGCCCACAGCTTGCCGACGTGTTCGTCGTCTATCTACTAAGACCTGGACAATCTCCCAACAATTTCCGCTCCCCCTTTTCAATTGGAGGAAAGTATTTACGGCGGGAATTGCGACAATGTGGTTCCACTCTCGCAGTACTCATGCACGACTTCCGTATGCCGCTGGATCGCGCATATACGACATTTTTGTAATACAACATTCAAAGATACTTGTCGACGTCGTACTCTAGCTACATAATGTGGATTGTTCGCCAGAAGGTATGCGTTCCTACTCAACGATCTCAATTTAACTGACACGATTCACGATAGATTGCGGTCGTACTCCCACAACAGTGTTGTTTGACATGGACTTTGTCGGATCTCGCAATGTACCGAGTCGAAAGATGTTGCCCAGTGCTCCTCGCCAAGACGCCTGTCAGGCCACGGAGACCTTGACTTAGACTTTATGGGTACGGTTTCGTCTACATTTATGTACAGCCGTTCTGACCGACCCAATGTAGTTCTCGGCGACATATTTGTGCAAGACGCTTTGCCATTAATTTGTACGACAAGCGCCGTCCACGGGACGTTAAGCGGAAAGGGCGGAAGTCTGTATTTGGCCAGGCCTGGCGCTCTTCTTCTCCGCACAAACGCGCTCCCGAGTGTAACGGAACACGACCACGGATTCATCCTGGCTATTCGCTTTCGTGCGCCATTTGGGGCGGCTCTGGTCATTGTACCTTTGCCATGTGGATACCCCTCTTCGAATCGGATCTCATCTATCACGTCAATCCACTCTTCTTCGTCCGACATGGAACCTCACCTAGACGCCTCATGCGCAGACCAATTTTGGATAGGACGAGATGCCTTCAGCTAAACTTAATCCTGTTTTTAGTGTCTTGCCTCCTAGAGTATGCCTACGTGACTGTTTTCTATAGGCGCTGCGAACTGATGTATTTATCGAAGTTTAAGTTATCGAGTACACCCAGGAGAGGTGCACATAAAGCCTTGAAAAGCAGGAAGGTATTTGACAACAGTCAGCTGAATGACAGGAGGAATGAACGCTTTCGCAATTTCTAGTCCTGGCTCGGCGACGCCGCATCCAAGGTCCCCAGTTGGCAAATGCATTTCCTATGCTCGTTTACCTCAGATCGATATGCCCTAAATCGTGGTTTCCCGACTGGAAGAGATTTGTTCCCCATCTATTAAGTGTGCCGGCACCTGGAATGAATGCGTGGCGTCCGGTGCATGAGGTCGGAGACGGCTATCACCGCATGCAGCCAACATGAGGAAAGGGGTAAACTTGTCGTCCGCGACGTACTCTCTCCGTCAACGTTCACACCTCACCACTCACCATGTCGTTCGATCCCGGTTCTATCATATCCCTCATCGAGAATTGCAAGAAGGTGTATGACTATATTTCGGACGTCAAGCATTCATCCGCGGAGCGTCGTCGGCTTCTCGAGGAAGTTCGCGCGCTGCAGGTGCAATTGGAGGCACTCAAGGACCTAACGAACACGCCTGGCATCGCCGACGACCACGCTTTGATGGGGCAGCTAGCGCAGATTTTGGATCCAAATCAGCTCTTCGCTGAAGGGGTGGACGAAACACTCACTCGTGTCAAGGATGTTTTGACTTATGGAGCGTCCGATCCTAAAGCGAACAAGTTAAAGGTCTTTGGGAAGCAAGTAGTCACTGCGCTATTGTGGACAGGGGACAAGGGGGATGTCCAGGTCCTGCTCTCCACCCTTGAGCGATACAAGAGCCAGATCACGCTCGCGGTTCAACACGATATATTGTGAGTTACAGTATTCGACTTCAGTGTAATATGATTCTAATGTTCAACAGTAAGCACGCCATCAGTGAGCACTTGGTCATTCTAGTTATCCGTTACGGAGACTATATGCGATTTCATAGCCGAGCACCGTCTCAAGATAGCCAAGTTCATTTCTGAGAGCGACTTCACCAGCCACCAACATGCTCTACTTCAGCTCAAACTGAAGAACACGGGAACCTGGCTGATGCAGAATCCTAAGTTTGTCGCATGGCGGGATGACAGAGAGTCGCCAAGGACCTTGTGGTGTTATGGACATCGTGCGTCGGCTGGACTATTGAACGAGTTCATACTAACAAATCGTGACAGCTGGCGCCGGAAAATCTGTCATGGCGTGAGTTCATTGTCATCGGTGCATCGTGCCTGTATTGACTTCTGTTCTCGCAGAGCATCTATCGTTGACCATCTTCAGTCCAAGGGTGACATCGTACTCTCGGTATTTTGCAGATACTCTTCGGATACCTTTACAACCCCATCTCCTGTCCTATGCGGCTTGCTTCGACAGCTCATCGAGAAGTCTCCGAACCTTCTACCCTCTATTTCCACCCTATATGAGAGTCAAACGCGCCCCAATCCCGACACACTCCCGGTCTTCCTAGCCGAGATAGCGGCCGCTCATGCACGAGCCATCTACATTGTCGTTGACGCCCTTGATGAATGCCCCAGCGCTCTTGACCTGCTGCGTGCAATCCAAGAGCTTGGTCCCTTGTTCCGCGTCCTCGTCACCTCACGACCAGTCTTCAACGAGATCAAGAAGTACCCATCCGTCAAAATTCGTGCTTCGGACGACGATGTCCTCGTTGCCATTGAGACAACCCTGTCAAGGCTCGATCACGCTTGGTTGGACGAGAAGCTGAAGAGCACGATAAGAGTGCAGGTGGTCGACAAGGCCGATGGCATGTTTCTCTTGGCCTCGCTGCAACTCCGCGAATTGGAGAGCGACGTTACTCGCCCACGCGACATCCTCGATATTCTGAATTCCTTGCCACACACATTGGACGACATGTACAAGCTGACGTTCCAGCGAATCCGCGACCTGGGCAAACGGAAGAACGAGTTGGCATGTCGCGCACTAGCTTTACTTACATTGCATTCAGTGTTCTTGGATATCAAACATGTGCAACATCTGCTTGCGGAAGGCGACACGGGGGAATATACCGACATTGAAACCCTTCCGCAGTCTTTACACGGCCTTGTTCATAGGCGCAGTGATAGTGAACTTCCTGTGTTCATACGTATGTGATCTTACTGCCCATTTTATCAAGGAGTGATGCTAACCGGTGTGTCATCAGATTATTCTGTGCACGAATATACCACCGCTTACTGGTCGCAACTCTTCCCGGAGCATCCCAACCGAATCGAATTCTGTCTTCAACTGGGCATCTATACCCTACGAAGCCTTCCACGCAACAACCTGGACATCGCGTCGTGGGAGGCTCTGGTGTTCAGCATGGACAAACCAGAGGAGCTCAGTCAGGTCATACCTCTCCTCTTCACTCCCGAAGCCAGAGCATCATTTATTGAGTTTGACGCTGAGCTTCCTCGTTTCCAGAGGAGGGTGATTGAGAAAAGACGGCGGCGGACAGAAACCTGGGTACTCCGGCACCCCATGTTTATTGCATGGCGGGATGACAGAGAGTCTCCAAGAACCGTATCGTGTGATAAATATTGTGCGTCCAATGGATCACTACATGAAATTGTCGCTGATAAATGATTGTAGTGGATGGTGGAAAGTCCGTTATCGCGTGAGTCGACCTCTGTTCGATTCTTTCCATCTTCATATTAACCTGTGTGAATACAGAACACGTATCGTTGACCATCTCCAGTCCAGGGGTGATATTGTACTCTTGATATTGTGCGGACACTCTTCGAATACCTTCACAACCACATCTGCTGTGCTGTACAGCTTGCTTCGACAGCTCATCGAGAAGTCTCGGAATCAGAGTCAACCCCACCCCAACCCCGGCAATCTACCCGTCGTCCTGGCCCACTTAGCAGCCTCTCATGCACGACCTATCTACATCATCATCGATGCCTTCGATGAATGTCGATTTGGCTCGGACCTTCTAAATGCCCTCCAGCATCTCGATTCCTCGTTTCGCATCCTCATCACCTTGGAACCCAAGAGGATTCATTTACACTGGACGAGTCAAGTGGGGATGGCTCTCAGTTACTCATTCCGCCGGGTCGTTAAGGAGATTCATGAGCACTCGACGACTGAAGTGACAACTAGAATCTATGCTGCAGATGAGGTCATTCTCACTGACATCGATACAACCCTCCAGGAGCTGAAGCATGATTGGTTGGATGAGGAGCTGAAGAGTACGATAAGGGCGCGGGTAGTTTTGATAGCGAATGGCTTGCTGGACTTTGCCTCTCTGCTGCTCCGCGAACTGAAGTGCAACTTTGCTAGCCGACGTGACGTCCTAGCTTCTCTGGATTCCCTACCACGCACTCTAGATGATGCGTACAAGTTGACGTTCCAGCGCATCCGCGAACAGGGTGAACGGGTGAACGAGTTGGCATGTCATGCACTCGCTATAGCGGCATCGCCGGGTTACTGCCAGCCGCATTACTCACCTCATCTGCTTGCATTGTGGAATCTGCTTGCGAAAGATGACAACACTCAATATACCGCCATTGAACCTATTCTGCAGTGGCGCAGTAGCATTTTTCCCCGTTTGATGGACCCCGAGTTTATCTGTATGTGATCTGGTTGCCTTCTCGTTGCCTACTTTCGATGCTGACATGCTTGCCACCAGACTATTCTGCGTATCAGCATGCCACCACTCACTGGTCAGAACTCTTTCCAGAGAATCCCAACCACATCCATCTTTTTCTTCAATTGTCCCTCTCTACTATGACAAACAGGATGTCCAGCTCACCTTGCTCAAGCTGGTCCATCGTTGTAAACAGAATGACTTGGCAGGAGGTACCGGAGATTCGCAAGCAGGTCATATCTTTCCTCTCGACTCCTGCAGCCAGAGAGCAGCTTGTTGAGTACCGACCAGAGCTCGCAGATTTTGTCCATGATCCTCTACTGGTTGCGTGTTATTTCGGGAATGAGTATGTTGCGGAATATATGATGCAGACTGCACCTCCAGATGTGCAGCGCTTCAATGAAGCACTCCGTCTCCTCAAATGCCATAGCGATTCCTCGTGGGTAGAGTACTGGACCTATTGCATTAACAAGCGGCGGGACATGCGAGTGAACAGCGACGGAGTGGTAGTTGCTGTGGATCCGGATGAAGGCAAAGAGAACTGAAGGTGATTCCATGTGTATAGTCGTCGCTCCGATGTACTGATCCTTACTGTTTTAGCCTGAGCGAGCGACGAGACTTCGGCGGACAGCCCTTTGACTTGGCTTTACAACGAGCCTGGGTTGGAGCGGCGGCAGGAGACGACTCTGCCCCCTCCATGGTTTCAAAGTTGTCAAGAAGGTGTTGCAGGGATCTTGAATATGTAAAAACACCCACTGCTCTCCAGGACGTGTGATCTGTACCTTTTTATCCTCATTTCTCTTTCCCCGCATCGTCCTATCTGCTTATTTGGTTCGTTTTTTGCCGTGATGTACCATGCTTTCCATTTTGCTCTGCTAGTGTACGCTCTACCCACGTCTGTTACGAACATGTATGCCCCGTCATTACATATATATCTACTTACAGTCTGACAAACGCGCTGCAGAGTGAGGAGTACTCTAGTCGAGGTCTGATACATGGTATAGTCGAACCAACTGACAATAAGACGGCAGTACGACCGACAAGTGTCTTTGAGAGGTACGAGCCACACTAGTTCAGCTAGGACACGAAAGTCTGCCAGTCCATTGAACCTCCGTTACACGTCGAAATCCAGCGCCGGTGAGTATATCTAGAGGAGTGATTTAGCGGTAAACAGTATCGTTAGCAGGGGGACGTACAGTAGAATGTCTCAGCGCCGTGTTCGGTCCATCGCGCTGCAAACAAATGACCCATTCCTACCGGGGACTGTAAGAGATCAAGTCTGTTGAATGGCATAGAAAGGGTGTTATGAGCGGAAACGACCACGATTCCGGTAAGGTATGATCATGATTGGGATGGGACGAAGGTGATAGGCTACTAAGTAGCCATCTTGAGGGAGCCCTTGTTCGGAGAAGGACCGTCCCAACCCGGCGCCGTGTCGCTAAACCGGTTCAAATCAGCGAGCCTTGTAATGCTGTCCTGGGCGGAACCGCATCATAGTGATCTGAAATTGTTTGCTCAACAGCGTCGTGTCAAGAAGCTAAAGAACGTACTGTACCAGGCAGCGTGGAATTCCGAGTGAGGCAGGGTAATCCAGGCCTCAGGTGCGGCTCACGACGTGTAGTGCCCGCGAATAGCGTAAGATGTAGCGTTTAGACAACGTTCATGGGGCAGATCAGCTTGTTATCGAGGACGGTTCTGCGAAATAAGTTAAAATACGAAGAAGACTCATATGAGGCACGTACCAAGCTTCCCAGAAAGTAAAAGGTAACTGGAGGAGTCTCGCTCCATCCGGCCAACATCGCGTCAGAAACATCTTAGCGTGGCAGTTGTTTGATGAGACCAGCTGTGACCTTCTTTGCATGACGAAGCGCACAACATAGCGCGTCTTCATGCTCCAAATGCAAAGCCATGGTTAAGACAGTCCTCGCCGGCGTCGTGTCGCAATTAATGCCCGCGGTCAAGATCGATATCACACCACAGCGAGGAAGAGAAGAAAAGAGCTTTCATTGTAGGCATTGAGATTGTAAAACAAGAGTATGTATACACTCGTTCTGTTACTCACCACCGGGAAAACATGGTCCTACATAGGCCTGATCAACTGAAGCTGACAAGATGGAAGAATAGCATACCAGGCTTCTCCTCCGCTGGAAGTAGTGCCAAGGCGGCGGCTCTCGTCCAAGCTCCCGTCAGTTGTATTCCGAATCGCCGTTGATATTGGGATGGAGATCCTTATTGAAAGATCCGAGACAGCGGTTCCATGTTCATACAGAGACGCGCTGCCGATGTTGGCCCGTTTGCGCGTGGTGGATGGTCGCGCCAGCGAAGAGAATAACGCGTTTTACGGTTACGAAGAAAAAGCTAGGAGTAAAGGGAGAGCTTCCAGGACGTATATCCTGTAAAATAGGCAAGCAGTATACACCATAGGGATCAGCTGGAATCGGCTATATATCTAAAAGAATGAGAGACATCAATGGAAAGAAATGCGAAACGTACCAGGTTCTGTAATGCTCGTCCAGTCAAGGCGCCCAATCTCCTCTGCAGTCGTATTTGTAGGACGTTGGAAATCGTCCTTCGGGACCCGCAATTAAAACTGTTGCTCTCCGTGTTCACACTACGGGGATTGGGCCCGGTCTGACTGCCTGAAACGGGTTGGAAACCTGGTCAAAACACGGTGTATCAGTCAAGCAGAAATCGAGCAGAATTAGAGTGGAAATACTAGTGTTTTGTACCAATTCAGTCTGCCTGAAAGCTTGCCGAAATGTTAAAGTTTTGCTCCTTATTCAACACGTGAATTTGCTTGGGAAACCCCGTGTTTCGCATGGTGTTTCGCACTAAGGAAACGGTGTGAATACAATGACTTTTCGTTCAAATTTCACAGCAATTCATCTGACTCAAAAGTCAGTGTTTTGTGTTCGTTTCAGTGAAGCCGAAACATGACGAAAACCCCGTGATTCCCACTGCTTTTTACGCGGCCAACACGCGTCGAAAACGCGGCGTATCTACCCCATTTTGTTCTGATGAAAACCATGCGAAAACTCCATGTGTCTGTCCCGTTTTCGCACAAGGTAAAACGTACTGAAAATCTAACATTTTGCATCCGTTTTCGTTAGGTTTTACCTCAGCAGAAATTTTGATTCATCCGGATGGCCGGACATCCGTATCCGGATCCGGATGTCCAGATTTCATGGCACGCCATTCGAACTCTCTTAGGGAGTACATTGCTACACAATCAGTCCGGGGCACTCTTTAAGGACTGTGGGCTCTTATTTACATACTTTGTACCATATTCATGACACTGTTGTCAGCATGGCAAGGAGGTGAAGAACTGTGGACCCGTATTTTTGAGTAGGCGCTGAAAGCACAATTGTGCAGTCCGCATACCACGCGCAAAAGTTTGGGTGAACTGTCTTGGTTGTATCGGGGATCGTCTTTAAAATCGGTGCCGCACGCGACGGATGCGAGAGGGTAGAGTAAGGCCCTACGGCCTACTCGATGTCCGGAAGAAGGCGGTAAGCATATAGCAATGCGCAGCAAGAAAGACGACGTACCAAGCGTCCTATAGGAGAATGCGAAGTGTGCGAGCGCGATACAGGGACACGACTAAGGAAACCATCAACAACGAGCTCAACATCCAGTAAAGCAACGTAAAGACTCAACGAGACCGTGTTCAACAGTGACAACAAACCTAGGACCAACAATTAGTTCACGAACACGGCGGGCACAACCAAGGTCATACCATGGT
>QLPD01004473.1:0-26694 GCA_003314085.1 Hymenopellis raphanipes
ACTGACTCGCATGAATATCAAGCATACTGCAACTCGTGCTTACTCATGCTCAATCGCCGAAGAAGTGTCCAGGAATCAAGCTCCGTAGAGTGGAACGAATACAACTCCTCCGAGCATCGCCCTAATCGCATTGGACGCATTGTCGGACGTCCTTCAGTGGCAGGCCTTGGCGAGCCTAGTCCGGCGCAAGTTACTATTACGATGGAGACGTTTACGGACGATCCAGCGGGCGATGTGAAGTCTGGGTCGGGTAGCAGCATCAGAAGAGACGCGAAAGTGTCAATTGGTGATATGATGGCTTGACGTGGGTGCACATTGGCAGTTTGATTTGGCGGGCAACGTTGTTCAGGGTATGTGGACACCGGTGACATTTGGTGTACTTCGATGTAGGATGGCGATGGTTGGCGATAAATTGTTTGTACACGACGATACTGTATGGAAATGTTTCCCCTATCGTTTATTCATCCCTCGTTATAGAACGCCAACGACTTCTCGAGGTCCATCTTCTCCATCTCCATTAACGCCTTACTATCCTGACCCACGATGAGATAGAACGGCGTTTCCGCGTTTGTCCTGGCGATAACAGCCAAGCACTCCGCCGCGCCCTGCGCCGCCGTCGGTCTTTCTAGCCCCATACAGAGGGGACGAATCACACTCTCCATGTGAGTCCCGACGTACGCTGGATGTATCGGGAAGACAGTGATGTTCTGTGACATGCGGGTTAGATACGCGCCTAGTGCGATACAATGAATCTGAATTAGAAGTCAAAACGCTGTGGTCTTTAACGTGAAAATCATAGATACCTTGATGTTCCACGAGGGCGCTAGTTCTTGAGCGTACGTTCCTAGCAGGTTCTCGAGAGCTCAAAACAGGACAGAAGTTAGATCTCGATTCTCATTGGGCACTTTTGCCGGAGACCACACCTGCTTTGCTCGCGCCATACCAGCCCGTTCCAGGGAAAGGATGAATAGCGGTTTCAGATGTAAACTGTGATAGGTTAGAGGTCCATCTTTCCAGGTCATGAGACGAGTACCTGGAATATCTTGAAACCGCCCTTCAAGCGGAACAGTTCCACCGACGTCTGTAAGACCCCAAAGGTGCCAAAGAAATTGACCTGGAAGTTGTCGTTTATGACTTGTTGAGGTAGGCCCTCGATTTCACTGAGGTCGCCTCCAATTCCAGCGCAGCCAATGAAGTAGTCCAGCGTGTCGTACTTCTCCAAGACATATGTGAGGGCGGGTTTAAAAGTCAGCTTGTCCATGAGATCCAGATGGACGACATCAAGCTTAGAGGACGGGTAGGCGTCGGCAGAAACGGATAGCTGGGTAGGGAGCAGTTCGGGTTGGCGCACTGCGGCGATGATGATGGCGTCGTTGTCTGCAATCAGAAGTTGCTCGACCATACACTTTCCAATGCCAGACGAGGCGCCTGTTACTGTCGGTTTTCGTCGAGATCAGGCATATTTAGCGCAAAGAGAGAAACGCGTACTGAACCAGATGGAGGGCATGACGAAATGTCGAACTGGAGAATCTGTAAAACAAGGTGGGATTTACGGAACTTCGCCTCTCTCAGGAAAGGGTGACCCCAGTCTCTATCCTCCCTCCCCTTGGCCATGGAAAATGTCAATCAGAAGACATGCTTTACTTAAAATCACGCGACAGTTGAATAAGCCCAAGAGGAATGTCCGCATCGTTCGGGTGGATCTGTCATGTGTACATCGCTGATTTAAAGTTTGATGCTACTGTACAGTTACTCGGAAATGCCCGTCTGAATGTAAATCGATCATCAAGGCAGTCTATTCGTGAGGGAAAACAAACATAGGTGCCCAGATATACGGTCACACAGCCCACAATTGAGGAGAAGATGTCCTCCAATTGATTCTATGACGGCAGAGCCTCAGCCTAGAGGCAGAGGTTCGACAAGCGTACTTTGTCAAATGTCACAGAATCTGTCCAATAAGGACGCATAACTCGTCAACGCACCCACGGCATGTTGGCAGACAGAAAAACAAAAGGTAACATGATCAGATTGGGCGGATGACATCTCTGCCCACAGTCGATTCAACCAGAGTCATTGGTTCGGTTCCGATAGCTCATAAACGCGCGCGTAGCAAATTCCAGACACAGTAGCGGATTGTTTTTTTGTTGTCGCCAAGGCAAACAAACGATCGGAGGAGCCGACGGCAACCAGCCCTTTCTTCCTCAACTACAACCGTCTTATGGTACACAGCTAACTATTGGAATCTAAATAGAATCTTATCGCAGGCTGGTGAGTGTCGGAATAGTGTTGCATTAAACTCTGCCAACTGGCTTCTCAGAACATGCCCGCTCACCCTGGAAACCCCAGCTCTGACTTTGGCAACGCGGCGGGGGGACAAGGACTCTCGAACGAATCCCCGGATCACGTACAGACGATTCTTCATCCCATATCTTCCATTCCGAATGAGATCTTTCGCGAGATTTTTTCCAAGGTTGTGGACGAGTCGGCTGGGAGTGGTGACACCGAGGCAGTATTCAGAACTAGTCTCGACGTGAAGTCGCATCCATCTTTCGTTCTCTCCCACGTGTGTCAGCACTGGCGCGCCATTACGCTCTCTACATCTCGTCTCTGGACATTCGTGCACATCCATCTGTCTACATCTCCCTTCGATGCCTCGACAGCTTCTCTTCTCCATCTGTTTATCGTACGGTCGAATGAACACCCTCTTCATGTCTCCATTGTGGATGAGAAGGGTGTTCTAGGGAAGTCGACAACGCTCGCTGAGCTTTTTACCCAGTCTTGGCGCTGGCAGACACTTCTCTTGTCCACGACAGGCAACGGATTGAGGAGTCTCCGGCATCCCATTACCAACGACCTTCCTTCCCTCGAAGCTCTATCTCTACATTACAGCCTGTCGCCAGACAGCAGTTCGGACACCATGGCTCCGCGATTCGAAGGCTTTCTTCGCGCCCCAAAGTTACACTCTATCCGCCTGCGTGGTCTCCAATTTTTAAACGAAAATGTTGATCTGCCGTGGTGGAGACTATCACGCGCTGTCCTGCTCGGGAACCCGCCATTTCGTGCGATATCCGCGGCACTGGGTCAAATGTCGGCTCTTGCATCCGCCGAAATTCATTTCCCAGCGCCTCGGGGTGTGCCGAATCTCGAGGTCCAGAACAGGTTGTTGAAAAGCCTAAAGATGGTATTCGGGCCAAGCGGTCTGAGGCCTATCGTGCCGACGTTGAAACTGCCTTCGTTGGAGTCACTAGAAGTTGAGGTAGCGCCGGTGTATGTCGACTACGACTTCAACGACCCCGATGACTACGAAGACCGTTACCAGTCTTCGTTGACGTCGCTTTCACCTCCCACAGGTCAGAACCTCGTGGCGCTTATGGCAACGATGGTGTCAATGCAGGACGAATGTGTCGAGGGATTAGTTGAGATGCTTCGGACCACGCCCGTCTTGGAGACGCTGCGTCTCTCTTTGCTGAAAGGATGCGAGACGATCGATAAGTTCTCAGAATCCCTTCAAGTCCTTTCCGATGGTGTTCGGCTTATTCCTCATCTCAGACGCCTTACCGTAGCCTCCGTTAATGGCCCAGGTTTCCGTGTGTCAAACATGTTGAATGTGATGATAGAGTCGCGTCGCGTCGAGTCGGCCGGGATCACAGTACTCCAGGAGGTAGAAGTTTTTCATGCTTTGGAACTGGATGCTACGGTGGAGGAGCGCTTTGGACAGTTTTTGAATACAGGAATGAAGGGCTTCATTCGTTAGATTTAGGTAACTTCCTATATATGATACACGCTTGTTTCTGCCTGTGATAACGTCTTTCTATCATGCTTCCAATGCCTCTTCCTTTCCTATTCGATCCAAAATATTTTGAGCAAAACAAGCGCACAAACCCCGTCCATACATCGAATTAACCAACGTTCAATACTCGATTTGTTATAAAACAAGATAGACAAATAATAAAACCATACAGAAATGCTAGCTAACTCTGCCTTCTCACAATATCCTGGACCAAACTAGCATACTGATCCTCCGTCATATGCGGATTCAATGGTATCCTCTGCTGGCTCTCATCCGCCCTCTCCAGATGCCTATCCATCATCGAACGCAACGCCGCCATATTAAATGGTTTCCTCAAAACATCGTTCATCCCGGCCGTATAGTACGTCGCAACTGACTGCTGCTGAGCAAGCGAGGTCATAGCAACAACAGGTGTCGTGTGGTTGGATCGTCGTATAATCCGCGTCGCCTCGACGCCGTCCATGCTGGGCATAACAACGTCCTGCAGACATGTAAACGATAAGGAAAACTAAGAAGCGCCACTACAATACTCACCATGAGAACAACGTCATACCGCTCCTCGACCATCTTCTGTACTGCCTCGACCCCGTCTACCGCGACATCAAATGCGTACCCCAGCGTCTGCAGCATCCGCCCGACCACTCCTCGAGTAACGTCGTCATCGTCTACCACAAGTACATGCGGCGGTGAGGTTCTCGGGGGCACAACGAGGGTAGTCTGCTGAAGCGGAGCAGACGGCATGACCATCTCGTCGTCGTCTTCCTCTTCCCCGCCTTCTCGTTCACTGGCTCCAACATGTGTCATGGAAAGTTCGGGAACGCGATGAGCATCGCCACGCAGCTCCGCCCTCCTTCTTTCCAGTACCGCAATGCGCTGTTGAAGGTCCGTATGCTCGTCATCCACACCCCAAGTAGTTTGAGATGACGACGAGGAACTCGACCCCGATGTCGGGTTGAGCCCGATACTTAAAGCTCCCGTCTGATGTGCTGAGGACGGAGCATCCGAGTAGTCACTAGCAGGCCATGACAGGCCCGACCCGGACGCGCCTGGATCGCTGCTACCAGAATGAATAGAAGAAGTCGTCGTGTCAAGCGCCTGTGTCTGTCCGCCGTGCATGATATAGTGGATGAGTGTTTGTGTGAGCCTATCTTGCTGCGCCATCCTCTGCTGGAGCCCAACCAGTTCCTCTAGCACGTCGTGGTAGTTCTGCTCCAGATTGTGGATGTGCGTAGACATAGCGCTTTGCGTATTGGCGATTTCTTGGACCTGGGATTCGAGATCGACCGTGCTGGTAACTGTGGCTGGGGTTTGGAAACCTGAGACGACAGACGCATACGTGCGCCGTGGTACAGTGACTTTACGCTTGATATTGTGTAGAGCGCCAAGCCCGTCGGAGCGAAATTCGGGATGGCGGAACGTCGAACTCTACGCGTCAATATTGATTAGAAAGTTAGATAATTGGAAAGCGAACGAACACGTACGTTGTCGGTATCCTCTGCGCCTTCTTTAGCGGAGACCTTGTGAAAGTCGTATTTATTGAGCTGGCGCACGAAGGAGGAAAAGTTCTGGTGCTTGTATATCTGAGGTAGAACCGTCCTAGAAAACTCGGTCACATTCTTGACCACAAATGCATCGCCCTGGGCCGTCCAAGATATAACGTGCTGGAACGCGTTATCTTGTAATATGCTAACACTTTATATTCAGAAATCATAAATAGAAATTAGCAGAGGAATCTTACCGAGCTAGTTTACGGATAAATTCAGTAGGAGCATCGGCCGTGACAGACCTCGATTGGGTGGCTTCGCGGTGTGGTGCCTGTCGGCGAGTGGGACGCTCCGAGGGTGAAGAAGAGGGAGAACTACGCGTAGACGGTGGTCGGGCAGACGTAGTTGTACCGCCCGACGTGCTACCACCGCGAGAAGGGGGAGTAGCACCGCGCATTGATAGTGAAGACGATGAAGGGCGAAGACTATGATGTGGTCTAGACGATTGGGGTGGATCCATGTTATAGAAAGTTCAGCATGATCGTGCAAGACGCGTTTATATTGAAGGATCCTCGTCTCCACAAACATGTTCTCGCTAGCTCTCCAGTGGTCGGGGAGTGGGCTCTGTGGCGGACCATGGCCTTTAGGGCTCTAGACCGCTTCTGGCTGGTCTGTGTTTTCGTTCTCCATCAGACGGCGAGTCTGGCATGTTACGGCACGAGTCTCCGACGACGGGATTGATGTCTGGCAAAAGTTTCGTTGAAATTGGAGTAAGTAGTAGCAATGGATGAGTCGCCTGACACTGAAATCCCCTCGTGAAGTTCAGTACAGTGCAGTACACGACCGATATCGGCTACATGAAAATCAATCAGTGCGCTGGTACATGCTGTTTCCAAGGTAAATCACCTTCGCGAGGTGCTGTGCAAACGGACTTCGACGCTTAAATGCGCGTCCTTTAAGGCGAGAGGGTATGAACCTCTCAGCGCACTAATTTCTCCCTGCGTTTAGTAAAAATCATCAATCTAAAAGCGAACGCCTCAGGAAGGATCCAACCAGGAAACCTCAAAGACGCGCCTCTGACGCTCTCCGAAGAGTAGACATGCAGGCCTAGGCCGTTCACTACGTCAGCGCATGTTTGTTGGACGACCAAGATGGATCCAGTAGGATATATCCAAGACCCCGTAGTTGCTGATCCGCCGCAAGTGATGTCACCGCAGAGCGATAGGAAAGAATGAGCAACTCACGTAATGATTGATCGTGTTGAATACCACTTGTACAGGTGTGCGAAGAAACAGTGAAGCAGTGGCTACGGGTTTTGCTTTAGCCGTTCCTTCCCATACTCGTTGATCCACTTAAGAAAAGGAGTCGAATCATTGCTCGCCATGTTGCCTTGTCTGGTAGCCTACGTGTACCGAAATTCAGTGCGCGTTTTTGCAGTTACATTCGTAATGAGGATATTGTCGTAGTCCGAGAAATCGCGACCCTTGCCTCTAAAGCGTCGTGGTGGTAAGAAGCAGAGGGTAGTGGCCGTTGGTCGGCACCGGCATTATCCGAGGGTACGTTTCATGCCGTTCTGAGCCGCTTCGTGATCCCAAAACTTCTCGATAGACATCGGTTGACATTCTACACTTCGTGCGTTATCTAAGTTGCAGTGCTACATTGAAACTTTTACAGTCGGTTCCTAGAGCAGCGAACGCAAGCTTGTAAATGACAGTTCCGACAGACCTCGATTTCAGATTAGCATGAACTGCGCCTGATATCGTTGCGGCGACTCACCAAGATGTACTCGGGAAGATAATATTGGCATTCCTCGCACATAGCACCGCCATTCCTTCTCTGCCACCTATGACCATCACAATCGTGGTTATCCCGGAGCTGCGCCACTCTCTGTTCGACGTTACGCATAAACACAAACGGACGCACAGCTTGCGCTTGCTCTCCCATTTCATCAGCAACCCTCCTATGGGCGACTTCGACCAAACGATCCTCGTCCCACTGTGGACACGCACAGTTCTTCCACAGCGCCGCGCATAGATAACAGAACTGCGTACGACATCTGCACGTCATGTGGTAGCAGCCCGTATTCAACTCGATAACATCCCTGCATCCCGGACACGTCTGCCATTGCTGCGCTGCTGCTAACTCTCTGACGGCAAGTGTGGCCGTGTCCTCTGGGCATCGGAAAGCAGGGTGGGAGCGCTGTTTACACCGTGTACAGACTGAAATGAAGCATGACGAGCAATAGATGCTACCATGACTATTTTCGATCGAGCCGAGGAAGGCGGAACATGTCGGGGACGGGCAATAAACCCTATGCAAAGCAAGAGTACTGAACTCGCGAGATTTGGATTGGAACGTAGTGCGAAGTTGGTGTGAAAGGATGCGGAGGAAAGATCCCTCGACGAACGGTTGGTTGCAGCAGCGAGGTGGGTAAAGCGATTCATCGGTGGTGCAGGCCCGAATTAGATCGCGGAGGCAGTCGTAGCAATAATAATGCTGGCAAGGAGCTCGAACACTATCACGAATATAGATTCGGTCACCACATATAATGCAAGCCGTCCTTAGTCCTTGACTCGAGCCTGCACCTAAGACTATTGGACGAACGGCCATTGCCGGCGTCTCCGATTCGCGGGCGTGGACCGTAGCCCTGGCCCTAGTAGGTATCCTGCTTCGTTAGCCGAACGAATAGAACAATCACAGAATTCACCCACGAAATGGCAGAGGCAGGATTTTGCATGAGTCGCTGCCACTCCGACTGTGCAGGCAGCTCTTCGCCCCTTTCAAGAGCAGTCGCGTATCGATAATCGTCTTCAGCAGCATGAGCAGCGATGATCAGAGCGGCGTCGGTATCCAAAGCCCTGTCTATGCTTTGCGCCAGACGCAAATCCTTCAGGATCAAGCGGGCGTTGTCTTCCTGAACCCGCAAGGCAATCTCCTCGTCTGTAGGAGGAGCGCCGTAACGGGATTTCCCTTTACGAGTGGAGGCAATGCTCTGAATGTCTTGGAGTACGAGCTCCGCGGCGAGAGCCGCCGAATCCGCATCCATGTAGTCAGCCATGGAAAAGGTGATGGTGGATGAAAAGACGCGTTATAGGAGCAACGTGGCTATTTACATAAATGAAACGGTGCCTGATTCTGCAAGACAATCTGGACGGAGGAGAGGCTAGCTCGAAGTTCCTTGTTCTTATTGCCTGAAATAAAATATCAAAATAGTGTTGACAAGACAAGCGATGGACGAGAATGCAGAGGACCAGAAAAAGAAGAACATTGCGCCACCCACGTGGTATCGCAGAGGATAGATCTCAAGAGACATCCAGCCTGGGAGTTATTTACTGTGCATGAATCCTTGCAGAGCGCGTCGGTCGAGTGATTCTACTAATTTAAGTATGCAACGTCCGCGTCGTTGTCTGGCGGCGGTATTGAGCCCGAAACAGGATTGGACAAATGTACATAGAAAGCAAGAGTTTTTCTTGATACTAATCCAGTATCTGTTTAGCCACACTGGACAGTAGGGTTAGAAGGAATGAAGGAAAGGAATGTCGCCACCATAGACGACTACTTATTTCATTAGATCGTGAGTCGCGACCAAATAAAGGCTTAATTCGTGTTCAGGGGGTACAACTTCAGCGTTCAGGAGATTCTAGAGCCTCCGGGATTGGACGTTGAAGGGGAAGAGGTTTGATTTCAAGAGGTGGCTCGTCATCAAGCCGGCGATCGGCACTTTGAGGCCACGTGCCATCGCTTTTGTTTGGTAAGGGTGGCCAACGCTTCTTCAAAGGCCACCACGATCTGCCTAGGCGGAATTAGCGTGCACAGCCAACCTTCAGTCATAGAACCTACTTGTGAGTTGTATCCAATTCCTTGGACGCGTGTGCTAACCAACCATTCAGATACAGTGGCCAATAATTTCTTGCCCCCTACTTGTTCTTGTTCCCTGCTGCTGTCCGAGTCGCTCAAGTCAGCGCAGACACCGCGGACTTCACGGGTTCATGACCTTCTGCGGACTAATCATTCCCCATGCGAGGCGGAGCTCGCCGACTTACGCAATGTCATCGAACAGTCGCCTCAGATCATCTGGGAAATAGATCAGCGAATTGCTCGCATCACAGAGATCCTCGACGGCCTTTCCGCTGCGCGAAACCAAGCAGAATCCCATCTCGCTGATGCAAAGTCTCTCCTCCATCCCATTCGATCCTTGCCCAACGAAATCCTCCACGAGATTTTCACTTACTGCGTTCCGACATGGGAGACATCTAGCGGGCTAGTTGATGTTGACTCGCTCAATCCTCATTTCGCACCGTGGACACTGGCGCGTGTCTGTCATAGCTGGAGGGCGCTTGCTATCTCCTCTCCGCTTTTATGGACATACTTCAAGTTCAACGCCAGTTTACACGCGGAGATCAGTCGCCAGAAATGTGCGGACAAAGCCAGTCTCTACCTAGAACGCTCGAGAGATCTTTCCTTGTCGATCAATTTAATCGATGTGGCCGGGCGAACGGTCGACCATCCTGGGTTACCTGCCTTAAAACTCGCCATGTCGCGCTGCAAACGTTTGGCGGCCGAAACGTCTACCCGCTGTTTGCAAGCGTTGTCGGGGACTGTTTTTCCCCGCCTGAATCTTCTGGCGGTAACCAATGCCCACATAGACCGTAATAGAGTGCAAGTGGATACGTTCAACTCCGTCAGTGCACCTAAATTGCGGGCGGTGTTGTCTCATGATCCTTTTTGGGTGAGCCTGAGGTATGTTGCCATACCATGGCCGGAGATTAGCTGGGCCTACAAGCTTCCCCTCTTTGACAATATTAGCCTTCAAAGGCTTCGCGATATTCCCAATATCAAATTCCTTACACTCACTGTACTCCGATCCTGTATTCCCCCCGAGACTGCTATCCCTCTTCGCAAACTCGCAGTGCTCACCATGATCGAAGACGGAGACGCTGAACCAGGATGCGTCAAGGACCTCATGTCGGCTCTTGTGCTGGGCGCTCTTTCCAGCCTCTGCCTCCAATACCTCACTCCGAGACGTCTTCTTTTCCCCACTACGGGTGTGTTCGCAGACAAGTTGAGTACATTGACCATCAAATGTAGTACGCACGGACATCCCGATAACACCCAGAATCTTCTACAGTTTCTCTCTCTCTTTCCCCGTGTCCGTTCACTTAATCTTGAGGACAATCCGCTAGAGGAGCCCTTTATCAGCGGATTGCAGTACTCTTCTACTGCCTCGACGCTACCTCGTCTTCGTTACCTCGATATTTCCGAGTGTCCCTTCACGCCGGCAACCGATCTATCGGCAATCTTCGATATGCTGGAGTCTAGGTGCCGCGACGTTTCGCACAACGCATCTGCCAGTGAGGGACCCAGCTCCTCGCAACGCAGCTTTTTGCGGAAATTGTGCGTACCGCTATGGTTATATTCGCAGGAGGATAACCGTTGGCGTGGGATCAAGATTCGGAAGGGATTGCAAGTGGAGTTGAAATGAGTACGCTTCCACGATAGGCTACGTTTTCCTTGTATTCTCTCCAGGTAGCTCTTAAATCTCCGTCTCCGATCTTGCTTCCGTCATGTATTAAATAAATTGCTATTTCTGTCTTCGTCGCTTTCAATGACACAGTCGCGAGATATATATAATTTCTTGGCCTGTGAAACGGTTCCAGCCAGCGATCACCGTTTGACGCCACGTGCGCGCCTTTTCCCCAACGATCATCAACAAAGTTTTCAACTTCTTACAAGCGCCACCACATTTTGGCTACACGACATCGCCCCTGTCGAGTCAAACTGCAGATATTCAAACCTCCTGGTGAGCTAAATGAACTGCTGGTAGACGTCCGTTGACGACAAAATAGATATAATGGCGAACGACGTCCCGCCTGCGATATGTACATGCCCCCTGCTCTTACAGTCGTTCAAACTGAAACCACGGACGGCGCGAGTCTATGATCTTCTGCGGGCGATCCAGGTCCCATGTGATACAGACCTTGCTGACTTCCGCGTTGTGGTTGAACAGTCGCCTAATATCTTTCAGGATATAGATCAAAAGATCGCCCACGCCAGAGCGCTGCTTGACAGTCTAGTCGCAGCGCGAAAGCAAGCCGAGTCCAATCTTGCCGATGCGAAGTCTCTCCTCCATCCTATTCGCTCTATACCTAACGAGATCCTGAACGAAATCTTTGCCTCCTGCGTACCATCATTCGGGGTGTCCAAGCTCGTGCGGTCAGGGTTCGACTCCCTTAATCCACATTTCGCACCATGGAACCTCGCCCGCGTCTGCCATAGCTGGAGGACACTCATCGTCTCCTCTCCCCTTTTATGGACAAACTTCCATTTTGACCCCAGTTCACATGGCAAGTGTATCAGCCGCCAGGACTGCGTCGAAAGAACCAGTATCTACCTAGAGAGGTCTGGAGATCTCTCCTTGTCGATATCCTTGATCGACAAACATGACAAAATGGTTGATCATCCTGTTCTTCCAGCTTTGAAGCTCGCTATGTCACGTTGCGCATATTTGATCACAGCAGCATCTACACGCTCTCTCCAATCGCTGTCGGGCACCGTATTCCCCCGTCTCTATCGTCTCATAGTGACCGACGCTCATAAAAGTCGTCGGAAAGTGCATGTCGATACTTTCAACTCCGTTAGCGCGCCTGCATTGCGCCAGGTGGTATGTCGCGATCACCGCTGGGAGAGTATGCAGTATGTCTCAGTCCCGTGGACCCAGATAAACGAGATCTATAGGCTTCCAGTCTTCGAAGGCCTTGCCCTCGGATGGCTTCGGAATATTCATGGTGTGAAAATCCTTGAAGTCGTAGTTCTCCGATCCTGTATTCCCCACGACACCGTTATCCCCTTGCCCAAACTCAGAACTCTCAGCCTAATCGAAGCTGTGGATGCAGAACCAGGATGTCTGAAGGAGTTCGCGTCGGCTCTCGTGGTTGACGCTCTTGACTACCTCCTCAGGCTTGAATATCTCACGCCAAGGCTTTTGCATTTCCCAAGTACGGCTGGATTCGCAGACAAACTTATGAATCTCGAGATCAAATGTACAACGCATGGGCACCCCGACAATATTCGCAACCTTCTCGACTTTCTCTCCAACCTTCCACAAGTTCGTGATCTTCTCCTCGAGGACAATCCGCTCGAGGCGCCCTTCCTCAGCGGGTTGCGATACTCTTGCTACTCTAATACAACACTGCTACCCCGTCTTAAATACCTAAACATTTGGAGGTGCTCCACCCCGCCGAGTGATATCTCTGCACTGTTCGATATGTTGGAGTCGAGGTGCATCGCCCAAGGGGTAGTGGAAGACGCATCAACGAGTAGCGCGACGTCCACATGCTCGCGGCGGCCTCTACGTCGTCTATGTGCGCCGAAGTGGTTGCTTTTGCAAGATGACAGACGTTAGAAAGAGATATCTAAGTGCGTGGAACTGATATGATCTGAAAATTGTAAGTATGTTCTGCGTCCGCTATACGAACTGGTCCTTTTCATAACTAGTGTTTCGCACTGTAGGAAAGAAGTCGCTTTATGTCAGGGTTCCTCGCGCGCTGTACTAGGAGCTTGTTACTATTTGGGACATATTTGGAGACACGTTAAAGAGACACATACACAACATGCTTCAATTGTGTGCGCAGCGATTAGTTGATTCTTTTCAGAACGATTCCTTTGTACCAGATTTTCATTCAACACGGTGAAGACTCAGATGCGCATGTTTTTACCGAACGCAATCCTGTTAATCTCCACTAACCGAGAGATCAAAAGCCATATCAGCAAGCCAATGGTCAAGGCGTCCAGGAAGCGAAGCCGTAGAGGTGACAAGAGAATATTCACATACGTGCGTAAACTTGGAATAATTCCCCTTGCGGTATTGAGCAGTGTCAACGACTTACTGGTCGAAGTTCTCGACGCGGAGCTAGACCGGCGATCATCGACGCTTTGCCTCTTTGACGCCACTTTGTCGTAAGGAAAAACGGCTCCAGTGCCACTCCAATATCGCACATCAATCAATGGGAATCAAGCTTCGACTTTCAAGGACCGTGAATCGGCTTTCGCGCTGTACAAAGAAAGATGTATTGTTGGAGACAATGGAATCGTCAAAGAGGAATGTCCCTTTCAACACGAGTCGGCACGCGCTGAAGACTCCGCAAAGGTATATAAAGCCCTCTCGTAGACCTCTCAACTTTCCCATCAACATATCAAACAATCCCTGGCCACACAAACATCCAGACAATGTTCATGTTCATCTGCCAAGGCCCCTTGCTCGAGCCAAGGCCCGGCATAGACTACATCGTTCTCCCGCGGGCTACCAATACAGCAGATACACCGCCAGCGCCGGAGCCGGCGGAGAACAAGGCGGAACGAAAAGTCGCAGGCGCCAAGCGAGTGGCTAAGGCGCAGGAGAAGAAGGCGCAGAATGAAGCGGTATGGATTATTTACAACGCTCATAGATCCACAGACTGATATACGATCAATAGGTACAGGAAGGAAATAGCAGCACTAAGCCTCCAAAGCAGGAAGAGGATGTCGACGGGGGAGTTGGTCAGGACGAGGAGGACGCTATGTGTACTGGCGCGTGAATGAGACTGTTCTGTCGAGCTTGTAAAATAGATGATTCTAGCTTCTTGGACCCGCAGCGTGATATTCGAAGGATCCATTCATTGCGCCCGTTTACGAGTGGAAGTGGTGGTAGTGGCAAAGCCGCAAAAGCCCCCGGTCCGGCGATGCGGACCGTGATGAAGAACGATGCCGTGACCTGCCGACAGCACTTTCCTCCTGCCTCCACTGCTCTAAACCGAACTCCTCGCGTACTCCTTGTTTCTTCTGCGAAAAATTTAGCGCGTCTACACTCGATCCCCTTTGTCCAGTCTATTGTTCGCCTAACTAGTCGCGCATAATCTCTTCATTTGGTAACCGGATACCATAGACTTGCCATAGACCCTAGAATCCTTTGTTCTCGTTGTGACAATGGTCGCCTCCTGTGGACCGTCCGCGAGTATAAAGGCTGCCACTGCTTGAATCGCCCATTCCTCAAACGCCCTGCACCCAGCATCCCTTTGACGCCTTTATCCCATTCATCACCGCTGCCCACGCGTCAGAATCACGATGGCCGTCGACTACAGCTACTACTACTTCGCCCCAGAGGCCGAGGCCGAGGCTGAGGCTTCATCTACGCCCAGCGCGACGTCTACCACACCCGCATCATCATCTTCTGCTACCGACAGCGAACCTCAGCCGGTGCTGCAGAAGCTTCCCGCTCTAGCGACACTCCAGTCGAGCATGTTTATCGACCTTGACTCGGAGGAGTGGGACGATAACCTCGGGCGATGGATTGCTGGTTCGAGGCGTGTAGCGTCGGCCAAGGCAAAGTTGCAGTCTTCCGTAAGTGTCACGTCCGTACGCGCTGTGAATGAAACTGACGCGATTTGTAAGGCTACACCGGAGACGGTTGATGGAGAGTCGAAGATGTGAGCACGAACGCGATGATGGGGCTCTCCGCATGATATGGATATGGCGAATATGTACTACTCTGCGTTATCTGCAATAAGCTCGTTCTTCTCGCTGAACTCGAAGTCGGCTTTTGTCTACAAGGATGTTTTTGCACCGGTTACTACTGTTAACGCCTCTCTCGACCGGCACGAATTACCTTGTTCGTCTTTTAACTTCAAGTTTAACACACATGTCTCCTTCTCCCAAGCTCCCACTTCCGCCTTTTTGTTTAGTGTTTGACGTGGTCGTTCCTCCTGTTCAAGTTGATCACCGTGACGCCATTATCCAGATCTTTCTCCCTGGACTCAACACGCTTTCAAGATTACTTGGCCATACTTATCTTCCAGCCAGATTCAACGCATTTTAAATTGAGTATAAAGGCAAGTCACGCTGTGAGCCTCCTTTTAGCTTTTGATTTACCTCTACTATAGTTGTTTTGACTCTTTCGACGCGAGCACTTCGTTACCTAGTATGTTCGATCGCGTTCATCCTTTACCTCTTGCCTTCTTACCACCACCGCCCATTTCGCAGATTCGTAAACTGACTGTCAGGCCCACCCCGAAGCCCACGAACACAGCTCTCGCTTCCGTCTTCGACCTGTACGCCGCACCTCATCATCGCACCGCCGCTCTCGCGGTCGTCGTGGTCACGGACAACCAAAAATCCAACGTGGAATTACTCCGATCTCAATCAAGACCGTCTCGAGGACGAATTGCCGCTCATTATGGCCACATTGGAACCGCGTCTCTAGGTCCCGCTATCATCTTGTGTCCCGCCAAGTTGTCCGGGGGTATGGGCGCGCCGTGCAGCGGGGCGGCGGGAGAACGATGCGCAGGAGCTTTCTCGAACCGATATCCTGCGGACTTACATGCTGTTCATGATATGTACGAAGTATGACGGCTCTCGCGTCCGTCGTTGGCTTGGGGTGCGTATTTGAAGTTTACCGACGATTTGGTTGTACTAATCATAAGTACTTTCCAGACACGATTCCAAACGGACTTCGAGACATTCTCCAATGGACACAGGTACTTTGATTCATGTCCTGTGGTTCATTCTCACCACTGTCGCCGTCTCTGTTTGCCGCCTAGTAACCCTGCCCATCGTCCGATGTCCGCCCGCCATGCCACATGCCATCGCGATGCGGCGTGACCTCAACTTATGCTGACTATCGCCTAATATCCAAGTTGAAGAATGGACCTTCCGGAATACCGTCTACAAAATCTGACACTTGTCGGGGGTCTCGTTGTCGTCTGGTGAGCTTTTCAAACTTTGGTCATTTCTTCATAATTTTGATTTCGTTCTTTAAACTGATACCTGGCCATGAAACGATCTCTAAGCTTTTAGTTCGTTTCTTCGGGGTGCAGACTTCGCTATCGTGCTGGTCTTGGTGCTGGCGGCGCGCGCGCCAGACGTTTCGCGCTTTACGGAGGTGTGGTGGGACGTCGGGATTATGACCCGATTTCAACTACACTTGGCGGGTTAGAAGCCCCCACCTATCTACTGTCTCCGTGCGCAGTACGGTGTTTGTCGGCGCTGCTGTGACGCCATGGTGAGCGTCTCGATCCTCACTGTTATTTCACAAATTGATCGTTGGTCCTCAGACTTGTCTTCGCCCCGTCTTATACCTTCTATTCTGTGACATATCTACTCCTTATTTGTTTGAGAAGGGCGCAGTGGCCTTCGCGCCGTGCTCCGACACGCTTCTCATTAGCAAATAACATTACATCCATACATACATACGGACTTCGTACTTGTCTATACTTATGTCATCTTTTAATCGACGCCCTCTTCAATTGATTCAACCGCGAGTGCATTGTTTAGCTCAGGATAGATAACACGCCTTCGCTTTCTACCGTATCCTGAGTGTTAAGGCGTGCCCGTCGTCAACCCCTCCTCCAGCGTGTCGGGATGGGTAGATGGAGAGGTTGAGAGAGAGGCGCGCTTGTGTGGAGATGCAGCAACCTCTACATAATCCTCATCCTCTCCTGCCTACACTCCGTTCATCGAGCTGGAATCGAAGGAGTGAGATGCTAACCTCTCGGACTGCTGTGTCGAGGCGCGTCCAGTAAGCCCTGTGAAGCCGTGCGCGTTCTGGCTTGAAGGCTTCCTAAGCGGCGAATGGGAAGAAACCCCATAAAGGCTCTCTGAACGATCTTGTACTGTACCTGTACTCTCCGTGCGCCATTAGGCACACACTTCTCGTACGTTTGGTCAGATGTAAGGCATGAAGATCAAGTCGCCAGCGGAGAGCGCTAGCTGTCAAGACCGCCAATACCGTCAATCGCATCGTCTATAGCAACATTAGATGCCCTCGTTGAAGCCTCTAGTTCGTATCAGTTTAAATCTTAGCAAACGAGTCAACCTTCCAAGTAAACAGGCGCACCCTTGCCTCCAAGGCGACTTATCGCAGTATTACCCGTATCATACTCCCGCCTCGCATTAACACACATCCAACATACATACAGATAATTTACACCCCATCCACAAGAAACGAAAAAGCACCAAAGAAGAAAAAGACGCGCGAAAGCTGAAATTTGTTTGTACCAATAGCAGTGAGATATAAAGTATTAGAATCGTAGATCAGCAGGCGCACGAAAGACAAGGCAAACAGAGAGAGAGAGGACGCGACGACACGGGTAGAATAAACCCCGCATCGTCACAAAAAATGAAAAAGCAAAGAAGAAAAGAAAGAGGTATGATATAAGCCTAAGCATACAACTGGGTTAGATGATAAACACATTTTTTAACGTCAAACGAAAGAAAGAAAGGAAGAGAAGAAGCAAAAAGGAAAGAGAATAAAAACACATCAAGCAACAGCCCAACGAATCGTGGTCCTTTTACGCCTCAACCATCTTGGGCTCAACCTCCTCCCCCGCGTCCTCGACACCCTCCATCATCTCCTCCACAGCCGGCACGGCCCCAGCCTCTGCACTCGGACTCGCGCCGGTGTTGCCAGTCGAACGCCTCTGTCCCGACGCACCCTGGGGGCCCGACCTAGGCGCATTCGCACAGCGGTCCTTTCCGTGGGCGATCCTGAGATTGGCGTACTCGGGCTTGTTCTTGACGCCCTCGATGGCCTTGATCGCGTTGGAGATGTTGGTAAAGTTGACGAATGCGCAGTTCCTACAGGACATCAGAAGCGGTAAGTGGCTGGAGAGGGAGTACTCACTTTTCCTTCAAAAAGTTGACGAGCTCGATATCCCCATACTCGCCAAAGTCGCGCTTGAGACGCTCCTCGGTAAACGTCTCGAAATCCTCCACGTTGCCAATGTAAACGTTACGCGTAGCACCACTGTGAACAGCGAGCGCAAGGGTCGGCGGGAGCGGACCCGAATTCTTGCCCCAACCAATCTTGAGACGACGGTTGTTGATCGTCATACCCTGGTAGCTGGCGACCTGGAAGAACGTAAACGCCGCGGCAGGATCCACAAAGGTGACGAAAGCGATATGCTTGTCCTGCATGTAGCGGATGCTCTGCAGAACGCCGCCACGAATCGAATTGCAGAGATCCTCGGTCGACGTCTCGGGGTGGATGTTGCCGAGGTACACGGTGCGGTTCATGCCCGCACCACCCATAAGGCCGTCCATGGGACTCGCAAAGGGATTTCCGTACGGGCTGAAGGGCGACTGGAAGGCGTTGGGACCAGCAGTGAGCGGGGAAGCCATATTCGCAGTGGGAGACGCGGCCTGAGCCATGAGAGACTGGGCGGCGGCAGCCTGAGCTTGCTGCGCAGCTGCCTGCTGAGACTTGGGAATGTACGCGCATCGATCCTTGCCGTAATTGACGCGCTTCCCCGCCCAGTTGGGCTCGGTGGGCAGCGTATTGACGACCTTGGTCGCGACGGCGATGCTGAGGAAGTGGACGAACCCGATGTTCTTGTCGCGAACAATCTTGACCTGGTCGATAAGGCCAAAGCGACTGAGCTCGTCGCGGAGCTGCTCCTCGGTCATATTCTCGTCCAACCCTCCAACATACACGTTTCGGCTCGCGTTGCTCTGGGTAATCGCGAGGCTGACCTGGGCAGGGACAGGGCTCGGCTTTCCCCAACCAATCTTGAGCTCCTGGCCGTGCAACGCGAGCTTCTTGATGGTCGCGTCTGCATGGAAGGCCGCTGCGGTCGGGCCGTCGAGGAAGGAGAGGAAGACGCAAGACTTTTCCGGGAGAACACGAATGCTTTCGAGGGGCCCAAAGTGGACGAGATTGAGGAGTTCGTCGACGGAAGCGGTAGGGGGTAGATTCCCGATGTAGACGGTGCGCCCCTGGGCGGTCGCTGTCGCAGATAAGGCAGCGGAGAGGGCGACGGGAGAATAGGCGCCGACAGCGGGGGACTGGGGAATGTTCAGCGAAGGCAGTCGCTGCTGCTGTTGATTAAAGTTCTTGGGTGAAACCGTTAGTAGCTAGAAGCAGGGACGGATGTGAGGGTAACGCACCTGGCTGAAACTGCCCATCTGGCCGTTGTACGGGAAGCCGAGCATGTTCATCGCGGGGAGACCGAGACCGAGCATATTGTAGGCGCCAAAGCTGGCGTAGGGCGACGCCGCAGACGGACTCGGCTGCTGCTGCTGGGCAAATGCATTCGGGCTAAGCTGCTGCCCGTTGACGGCACCGGTGTTGGTGTTGATGGTGAGCGACGGTGTTCCGGTCGAGTAGAGCTGTTGCTGCTGCTGCGGCTGGTTGATGCTCGCATTGGGGCCATAGCCGTAGTTGGCGAATGCATCCTGCGACGTCGGGCTCCAGCGCGCCTTTTTGGCGTCAGGTCCGGCGGGAATGGTCTCCATAGATCGCTGGGAACCGTTAGCGGAGGCGACGAGGAGAAAAACAGCGAGACACACCTTCATCATGTCGATTTCGAAGGGGTACGGACCGGCGGGGTACGGAGAATCAAAGGTGGTCTGTTCCATGGCAAGAATGGAAAGCAGGTAGCGTAAAAGGGAGCGAAAACTAGTTAGAAATTTGCAACGGTACGGTAGGCAAAAAGGAATGTGGGGATGGCAAGGAGCGTAGGTATTGAGCGGGTTTGGATTGGGGGGGGAAGACACGCACAATGGAATGCAAAAAAAAGGATAACGCAAGTCTGAATCAATTCTAGCAGTCAACAAATATGAAGGCAGGAATCGAACAAAAGGCCAAGGGAGGGAGGAGGAAACGAATAAGACAAACCGTCTCAAACGAACTGAATCGTTGAGCAAGACGACGGATTAGAAGCAAACGTCCTTGGCCCACTCCTCTTTTTTCGCACCGTTACCCCTGATTTTTGATGCGCACGGGCCATGCGGCTCCCGATCGCTTTTGGATCATGCCGTCTTATCGCACTGCAAAGACGCGATAATAATACCCGTCTCATACTGCGGCACCACTCCGATGACTACACCTGCGCCACACGCTAGTCGTTTGCTCTCGGGATTCCTTTTCTTATCCATCAGCGCCCAACACTGCTTCCGGATCTTACGCCGTCTTAAACATCCGTGTGGCGGTGCAAACGTACTGATACAAACCGTCGTACATATCGCCTCGTGCATTGACGGATATCCTTCAGAAGTCTCTAACCGGGCCAGACCACGTAAAGTCTGGACCGCCTCGTTGACGCTAGGCGCCGTGAATTCATCGGAAGCCGAAGCGGGACCAACAAGCTACAACACCAAAGTCTAGAGCGGATTCGCGTTGGGCAGACTGGTCAGCCGATGACATGCAGTGCAAGACTACGGCGCATTTGGAGATAGTACTTTTCAATAGCGGCTCTGGCAACGCCAAGCTACGTGCTGGCATATACGGCTGCTGGTAAAGCCAGACAGGCGGCGAGCGCAGCCTTTCAATGGACGCGACGGGTACGTCTATGTTACTGCCAGTGTCGATTACTTCTATTCAAGCTAGTTCTATAGAAAGCCCAGCTGGTTTTGGGGAATTACAGGCGCGCTATTTACGCGGCAATGCCTTTACAGCACCTTTGGTAACCGCGTGGATTTAGCCATGCCATAAACAGATGTGTCTCGCCTTGCCCCGTCATACATGTACGCCTCCCGTTGTCCATATCGTGTTCGGAAATGCTCTCGGCGTTCATGACCAGATCCGCGTCTTGACGCCATGCCCTCCGATATCGCCACTCTTCCCGACTTTTATCTGCCCGGACCACGGTCGCTTGGACTCATCCATCTTTCTGCGCTTCCCGAATACACCAGGACTCGGATTCCACGTACGCTGCTACCATTACTTGTCAGTGAATAATCATGGCTACACATTCTTTACACGGCTCTTCCTGGATACGCGCCAGAACAGGATGATTAATGCAAAAAGAAACTAGTCGATCATCCGGCCGAGGTATTTGCCAGTCGAGTAATAAAGCCGTCTAGCGTTGGAGACCGCGTCAATGTATGCCGTTCTTCTTTACAACTGCAAATAGACATCGTAAACGCGAACCCGGTGTGACGAGAGAGTGTCCTTGTGGAGACCGAGCGCGGATAAGGAAGATACGGTAGCACCCACATCAAGATGGGCGCAAAGCTTGACGGCGGCTGGTCAAGACGAGTACAGCTGTATTCCGGGGAGTGAAGAGTGGGCAGCCCGCGAGTATCACGTCCGAGTAGTGGCTTCAACACGCCGCTGTGCATGCAAAGACTGGGATCGTCAGAACTCGAAACGGCACCAACAAGACAACATCTGGAAAGCCTGGCGAGTCTGACACCATTGAGACCAGCGATAAGGCCATACCCCTACCGTCAAAACGTTCCCAACCAGCCTACTGAACAGCATGGATTACCTGCCTCCAAAACGACCTCCAGTTCCCGCGGTTCTTTGGTTGAATACAACACTGAAGCGACGTTCTCGAATCAGCCGAACAAAAATCAAGACCTGATCAGAAGCTGGGACTTCCATCTCCAAAAGCCGTAAAGACAATCAGGAGAGGATTCCAGTCATATAAATCTCGTCCGCATCAGCCGCTTTATCTCCAAGCCACATACAAATCAATACGCTCTGGCGTCGTGTCCAATCCTCTGTATCAGTTATCGTGTGTGGTGTGTCGAGCATGATAAGGTTTAGCACGGATGGCCAATACGCCGGTATTCAAATCCACACACAGGATGGAGGGTATAGCTGCTACATTCTAAAGGTGAGAGTAGTCAAGACAGTGTGGTCGCGGTTCGGTTACCCGGCAGGATGTAAAAAGTCCTACGAAGACGATAGAAACCGCCCGGGAGCATGCAAAGTGGATGAGCATACTACAGGACCTTCATGGGGATGGAGTCAGGGCACGACAACTCTTGCAACAGCCACGCAAGTTTGGAGCATAGCTCGGAAAGTTAAATAATGCCAGAGAAAAGACTATTACAATTTCTTTGACCTCAAACGAGGCCCACGTCGTCCAGAAACGACGTTGCGTCTTGAATTCCTGCCCCAGTGGCGTTAGCCGAGAAGTCCGGAAAATGCCGGATAAAGATCGCCCAGCTGCGATCGCATCTCTGCTTTATCCACCGCAGCACGATGGTAACGTCGTGCTCGTCGGCGCCAGAACTTGTTCTGGGGCTTATTATACTTCTTCTCTCTCCGTTCTCTGGCTTGTCTGGTGCGGCTCGGCTGTGCGCTGGTCGCTACGCGCTCGAATACAGTTTGGGGCGCATTCTGGTGCTCCTCCACGCGACGGCGCCAATTCGCCTAGGATCTGGGACGCGTAAGCCCTCCGGACGAGGCTGCAACATCGTTCGACAGAGCGAATGGGCTTGGAGCAGTCGGATTAGCTCCTGCCTCTGTTCTTTGGGCACGGCTGGACGTGTGCGCTCGTTTCTACGACGGCGCGCCAATTTGGTGATGACTCGACGCCACTGAAGGCGCTAAATGCGCCATATCTCTGTTTGATTTATGCGCTGAGGAGTCGGAACACGGGCTGGATGGCGTCGCGGGCGCATCCAGCCTCAAAGGTGCGTATTTATGACACCTTTTCTCTCTTTTCTCACAACGTCGCGCAGGCTGTCCTTGTCTGCCACGCGCCTAACATCTCCTGACGACCACTATCTCCTCGCGGCCATGTCCTTTCTTCCTCCATCGTCCTCATCCCACTTCCACACTTCGCCGAGCTGCGGTTGCTTGCACAAGTAGCCGGGGCCTTGCAAATGTGCATCGTGCACGTCGATAACCCCCGCGCAATTGCTCGGGGTTCGTCGGCGGGCACGAACTACGTCACCATTCCACATGGGTACGGATACACCCGCCACCCGTTTCATGCCCGTGAACTCGGCGAGTTTCCGCTGCAGTACCCGCCCCGCAGGTCAGACTCGCTTCTCCTCTTATCCTGAAGCGTTCGGGCCATATCTGGGCTCATCAGGAAAGGCCTATATGCATTTAGACATCTTAAGATTGAGGTTGTTGGAGCATCAAACTTAAAGCTACAAAGGCACTTTAAAGCTCCAAAGATGTCTTGAAGCTGAGGTATCATAGCACATGACTTAAGGCAGCAAAAGACAACTAAAGATGACTTAAGTCATATGTGTTCAATACTGCTATCCTTATGCGACTCAAGACTTGAAGCATTATAGCCATCAACTCAAGACATCGGAAGACGTCTAAATACACCTTGATGCCTGCACTTCCAATACTCATATCCTCACACAACTCAAGCTCAAAGATATTAAGACAGCTGACTCAAAGACATTTAATTCATAGCAAGACATCACAAACTAAGCTAAGTTGACAATCGAAATGGTACAGAGGGCCTCGTCTGCTCGTAAAGAAGGCCATGCCTCACAATAACGGTCTCCTACACAAATGGTGCGGACTGAGTCCGAAGTTGTTTGCCTGCTTCGCCTTAGGGGCGTCGCACGGGTCCTGACACAGTGCGATCAGCCACATCGTCGTCGTGCCGTAAAGCTCCCAACTATCCGCTCGTTAGCCCAAGAATAATGGGCGAGAATGGGTACACACAGCTCATAGCCAGTACAACCTATCCCCGAAGGAGAAGATGTGGACGGAGAACGTCGACCACTGGACATTCGGGATTAGTGTCTAGGAGATTGCTACCGACCAAGCAGGGCCTTCCTGTGGGACACGTCAAAGCCGACACCGCCTTAACGTTGAGTCTCGTAATCAGCAACACAGTATGTCAATGTCTCGTAGTCGACGGCGCCGTATTTCGAGGAGACGAGCCTAGCTCGATGGTGCCGTACACGGTCGTGAAACGCGCTTAAATGAGCGATGAGCGAGCGAACAGCCAAGATATGAATCACGGACCTCAAGAAGAGCATGGCCACAGGCAGGTACAATATGGAGCTTTTCACCAAGCAATCTGAAGCTGAAGATGAGAGGAGGTATACAGGACAATCCACCACGACGTCGGCGTGGCTAGAGACGACGGGTAATAGGACAAGAAGGACGACAGCTCCTTGGTCGTTCGAGTCCTGGTCTTGATGTTGGACTGATGTATTTCGAACACAATTCTGAGAGTTGGGCAGCCAACCGATGTACTTCGCTACCAGCAAAAGTCAGCTTAGCGGATGGCTAGTCAAAGATTCGAACTCACCGTGACGCTGGGAGGGAAGGCGTTCGTGCCAGTCTTTCTCTTCATGAAATTCTGCGCGAATGTAAGGGAGGTTGTGGAGAGCGCACGATGTGTTGACAGGTGGTAGGTCCTCGGCTTGGACCCAATATGCGGGCTGAGAGTCGTATACCTTGGCGAGGGCAAGTCCATGACGTGGTGTGACTGCTGCTGGGGTATGGGGTGCGGGCGAGTGCAGCGCAGGCGACTGCTTGGCGGATACGACGGCGGCACCGCCTACGGCTGTTGATGGGCATGATACTGCTGTGCGAGCTGCTGTTTCTTCTGCAGTAGTGACCAGAAGACGATGTTGTTGTAGGCGGGGTACCATGTCCTGCTCTGTAGAGAGCTCGCCGTTGGAAGTGTAGATGGGCTAGGATGCAAATCGCGCTGCTCGTCGGTGTTCTTCTGCGGGGTTCAAGATAATGCTGGGTGAAATGAACAAATTGTTAATGATCAGAAACTACGCACTTCATGATGTCTCGCCAGCAAACGAGGACGGCAATTCCACCATCCGTCCCTTCAAACCCACTCTTCGCTTACGGCGGGGCTACGAAGGAGAGAGGGATTTGGGCTCTTTGAGTGGGCTCTTCTGGCCGGGTTGAAGTCCAGAGGTTAGCGAAAAGCGCCGCAACGACGACCAGCCAGGAAACTGTTTGGTGAGAGGAACCCGTCTCCTATATCGACTGCTGTACTGTCAGCGTCGATATCCAGTCTATCTAGAGACAAAAAAGACGTACCCGTACACTGTCCAGTCAGCAAGCGGCGCAGCGCAGTCTCCTTCTTTGTTGGGTTCAATGATACCCTGCTCGTCGTCCGTGGCTTACGCGTCCATGCATCCATGTCAGCTCATCTTCTACAGGCGGCCTCGGTCGAGGGCTTATGCGTCAGGGGAGGGTCGTATGGCGTGCGAGTTGGGTCCGGTCAGAGGGAGACGACGGAAAGTCGGTCTCCCTGATAGTTGTCGGTCGCGGCGTTGGCCCAAATCCATGTCATTCTTGTTTGAGATGAGGAGACGACGCAAAGTCGGTCTCCGTAACTGTGCGCGACGACTCAAAGTCAGTCGCGGGATTACTGGCAGCGTTTCTGGGGGTGGGTAAACCGAATTGAGGAAGGTGGTGGCGGTCAGAGGGAGAGAGGCGACTTCGATCACTGTCCGGATGGTTGGGATCGGTCATCCGATCACGAACGGAACGAGCTTGTCGACGTTCGGGACGGTGACGAGGGGATCGGAGTGGTGATTTAAGCGTTGGGATATCATACAGCATACTTATACTGTATTTACCGATAGAATTTTTAGTAAGAATATTGCGTATAGATATGAAATTGAGCTTACGTGGAGAGTATCCCATCGAGACAACGGGGGATTGAGCGCGCCAGTGCGCTGAACCTCCCCGGCACCTCAAAATTTGACGGAATACATCATATACAATGATATTGATTCATTAGAACTCAATTCAGGTTGGCCGCCCGTTGCGGCACCTTGTAACAGTCTAATGCACAAGACCTTATGCAGCTGCTAGTAAGTCCTAACGTTGTTTCATGTCAATTTTTCTGGGATCTCATTAATAGTCAATGTAGATGTTGATAATTGATCTTGCCAAAGGACAGTCTCTCCCAATCTAATGCTGGCCCGCCATCGCCGTCGCTATTTCCTAGATTTGGCGGCGGCGACTCGGACCGCCAATCCGAACAGTTACAATGTTACAATATTGATTCCGCCTACGCTAATTTAATAGCTAAGGATATACCCCGACGGACCTAGTAGTAACTAAAACGAGACCAACTGTTCGGATTACTTTCTTTTCCTTTCACCGTCACCGCTGACCACGACGACGCTGCATCCAGCCTCAGATTCTTTCTTGGGCATTCTCCTTCCTATTTCCTCTCTTTCTTTTTGCATCTGGATCCCCGGGCACGTCACCACGGCTTTCAACATCCGGGATTTCCTTCATCTTTCTCCTCTACCAACGAGGCTTCCGAACAGCGCAACACGCAAGTGCCATTGTATAAGGACAACTCGGAATGCCACAGAAACCTCTCGCTGGTTGAAGTATAGTCTTGGGTCGGATTGGGATACCCGCCGCGTAGTCTGCTGGCAGCGCGGCGAGATGTGGTATGTTTAATTCTTCTATTTTTTTTTCTATTTCTACTGAACGGCGTATATCAACACCGGCTAGGTTGTGCCATCATTCTCTCCCCATTTCCCATTCCCTCCACTAATTCCGCTCCGAGTCCCAAGAATTCGTCAAGTCGAATTGCCGCCGGCACATGAGGCCACGTATGCCTCACGTGCTGGCTGGTTTAAATTCCGATCAGTCGCAGGGTGCGACCTGTTCTCATAGGGGGTTTAGGGTTAGGGGGTTAGGGTTGTGACGAGCTTGTAGTAACGCAGCTAGAAAAGGGGCGAAGTAGG
>QLPD01004481.1:0-18574 GCA_003314085.1 Hymenopellis raphanipes
CTCCATCCAGGCCTGGGGTTGTAACAGAAAGAGGGCTTGGGAAATGGCTAGATCCAGCCTGAGATTGATTCCAGTGTAGAGTAGTCTTTCGCGAGGCACATTGGCTCCCCCCATTGACCGACAAAGACTGAACATTCGGTCATCCAGGTAAACACGGACAAGTACATGCCCCGCTCGGTTACAGTATCATCGGAAGGATCTAAGAGCCCTAGACCTGCGTGAGTTCAGAAGGAAAGAGTGTCCATAAACAGACCTAAGCGGTGCACCATCACGAAGAACCAGGCCCGCACCCTGCAAAGATAATGACGAGACGTGTGAATGATAGCGCTATAACTGGACACGAATGGGGTTGACGACGGGTAGCGCGAGCAGATACATCCTAGAGAGACGATAGCGGTCCCGCTTCGGAAGAGAGGTGACGTGGACAGGACTAATGCATGGTAATTGGAGACGCCACCAAGTCTCGCACCCTAAAGCTTTGATAGACATCAAATGCTACAATGTAAGGGCCACACCGAATAGACCACATGAAGCTACGGCTTGGCCGTCAACACCTGATGAAGCAGCCGACTGAATGCATAGCTTCGGGAGTAAAGAGTACAAATCATACCTCGTATAATCGGTCCGACAGACTCGTACACGGCTCCCCAACCCTCCGATCCTCTCAATTGTTCGAAACATCTTCAATTTTCAAACATCCCTCCATCCCGCATCCAACCATCATCACAGCGGCGAGCACACGACCTCGGAAACTAAAAACTTTTTGCACATGGGGATCGAAATTGAAAATCGACTGGAAGATTGTCGTCATCGTGCCCAGTCTGTACCCGCCACTTGGACACAGCATCGCTAAGCCGACGTCCAAAAATACAAGGCCTGCTTGGCTCTGAGGTTGTAAAAATAGCTGCCCAAGATACTTGGCGGGAGGGCGCATAATGACCCCGATCAAGAAGGAGGGACATCAAAGCCCCCCGAGGCTCGGGAGTTAGCCCACGTAACTTCCCCACATCCGCATTGAGCTGGGCGCGGGCAAGCAGTCCGGGTTTTTCCAGATACAAAGTGCGATCTAGCGGTAGTCGAGACTTCAGCTGGCGATGAGCAAAATCGTTGGAAGCCGACGGTCGTGAGGCGTTTGAGGTTTGAGGAGATCAAATGACGCGCAGCGTCGGTGATGCGCCATAGGAGTTTGCAAGCGCTAGTCGCAGGGCGCGTTCAAGCCCACCTGGCGATGGGAGAGCATATGGGTGTGACAGAGAGCGGTTATCGCGACCATGAGGCGCACAAAAACAAGTCGTGTGCATTGCGATAAGGAGTCGCGCCAGCGTCGATGGGCTCTGGGTGTGCCTGGCCGCTGAAGAGCACGATAGGAAAAAACATTGAACAGTTCGTGGCGTTGGAATGGACTGATATGGTATTGGAGGGGAGTGACACGTCGGGGCTCTGAATGCAATTGACACCTGTCCAACAGTGAGATGTAATTAGATGGAGAAGCGGAATCGAGTACTCTCTGCGTCAAACAGCCCGCTGTCTATAGTAAAGCGGACGATGTATATCATTCATAGCGTGGGGAGAGCATCAGGTGAAGTTTGATATCTCCCAGTAACATCGAGCCAGGACATGCAGTACCAAGCGACATGGTGACATGGAGCAAGTGATGATCATCTTCGATACTTCTGACGCAACACTGAGATCCCATTGAACGACTTTGGTAGCCGGCAAGGCACTTGTTAAACGGCGTTCCATTCGACCATTCTGTAGATCATTGTTGGCGCGTAGTGAATGAGAGATGCATTCCCGGAAACTTTCGAACTGCCTTGGTGGTGCGAGCTCGACGCGCGCACTAGGCTAGAAACATCAACATCGAGCCACGCAATGTGAGAATACGCACACACCTTTGCAATTGGAGTGGAGAACGATGTTGAGTCATGAAAGAGAAGTCACCGATCTTCAACATAACTTCACACCAAGCCGCGGAGACAGTCGTATGAATGCTTTCGGGTCCAAGGCCTGACATCGCAACGGTACGCCGTGCACCAAGACGGCACCCGACAGCACTGCGAATCCAATTTATCGAAACTGTTTGTGGTCGGGGAATAAGCAAAAAAGCGTGCAAGACGGATCCGTATTTTTGAAAGCAATTCCGAGGAACAAGGCCTACTGAATGCGTCATGAGCCTCGGATACTGCACTGAGAAATAAACTTACGTTGTGGCGTGATATATTTGCTGCTGGCCGGTGAACAAGCAGCAAAGCGTCTCCAGAGTACGTGTGTGAATAACCGCATCTTTCCCTCGAGCCTGAGGTACACAACTGGGTTCGGAATATTAGCTAAAGGCCTTGGTTGGGAGAGGGGTCGTCTTTACTGCTGTTCAACCATTTGGTGACCATATATATGCGTTAGAACCATGGCTCGCCGCGGTCCAGCACCAATAGGATAACTATAATACTGAAGTTAGGGACACGGTCCACGGAAAGCAGATAGGCCCAACATACCGTTGTACACAAGTGGGCCAAGGTGGGAAGGTCGAGACAAACGAACCATATTATTAGGCCTGGATCTGGCGTCCAGCATCTACGAGCTTCGCTTCTGAGAGCCCGAAAACGTGTCGTATGAGCTAACGATATGTTGTTAAGATTATACTGCAACGAGAATACGTATGTCAAAACCTACCGGGCGCGTTGTGTCCCTGGCATGTTGAGAGTGCAAAAAGAAGTCCAGGAATGAGTCAAGGCATGAGTCATGGCATCAAGAGCATTCGGCCCACGTGCTATTGTCGCCTGCATGACAAACCGTTCGGAATTGGGACGGAATGCGCCTCGAAAACACACGAAGAAACACTCTTCGATAGCTTGGTAGTGTTGGCTCGACGAAGTGTGAATGGATTAGAAACGATGTGCCTATAAAGTTGTCACATTCATAAGTATCCCATGAAGGTGACTGATCATCATTATCGCGGCAATGGAAGCGAAAATTCTCAGTTATCACCCCCAAGTCACGCTCGTACTGCGCTCGTATCAGAGAGCTGAAGTCAGAGGACGCGTGTGTAAAATTGATCCTAGTACAAACATAAAAAGCCGTTCTGTGCTCCATTACTGCCATTGAAAGCGCGAGACCTGTCAAGAAACCAAATACATGCGCGATGACACCTACGAGCGACGTGAATGTCATGACGAAGGGAGGAGTACAGCTGCGATTACAAGCCATTGGAATACCTATGGATCTGCTCGAGGATATGAATTGTGATAAATGAGGCGTTCGTGTCCAGAATTCGGAAAAAATTGCCCATCTGAGCTATCTTGAGGCGCCGGTGTTTCCGTTCGCGCCGTGTCGAGGAGGATATAGGTAGAGTAACCCGAATCGTGGAATGAGCCATGGAAGCAGGAGGAAAGGATGAAAACGACCACGTGCTCATTTTGCTTCTTGCTTCCATTTGGCTCTGACACCGAAGCTCCTTGTAGCTTCTGCATACCTCAACTAGCAACCGACTGTCGTCTTCACGTGAATATTCACAAATACGAGGGTGGGCATTTATTTTGGGCCGCGACATGAGGAGACAAATCTTCGGGTACACAAATCACAGCAGCGTGTTACCGGTAAGTATGGGCAAATGTCGAAATTATTATGAAGGAGAACTGAAATGCATTTAGACCCGAAACCTCCTGTGTACACCGTTCGATTAGATATGGACGTTCTTGAGCATATTCAACGCGTCCATGGCGCTATAGATCATCATGAGTACCCCTCCAAAGGTGAACAAGACGATCACATACTCAGCATTCTCAACCGCCGCGAGGGATAGCGACAGCCTTTCATCGCCATCCGGCCCGGAAGGATGCGTAATGGTAGATGAAGGGACGGGGGCTGTTACCTTTGGAGGCGCAATGCGAAAAATGTTGTCTGGTCCTAATTGCAGGCGACAGATGTACGCACGCCTATGCTCCTTTAGCGCCTGTTGCTGCAATTGACGGTGGTTAGTGCGAAAGGAATGGATGATGAATGGTCACTGACGTTGGGGAATTTTGCCTGACAGGAGTAACAGGTAGAGTCGGGCGTAACAATGGCTCTCCGACCCCAAGGGTTCAACTCGGAAAGTCCTTGCCAAAATCCGAACTCATCCTCCCTCTGAGAACAAATCAGCCCAGAATTCAATGATTTGTGGTTGAACGTGCCTTTTCAATCTCTATGCCATCGCGTCGGAGCTCTTCCGCCACGTCTTCATTGCCCTTCCGCACAATCTCCGCTATAATGTCAGCCATCTCCTTCGAGATCTTTGGCTTGGGGGGTCGGCATTGCAGAAGTGGAAGAAGGGGGGTAGTCTGACGCCCGAGATCGTTGCAGCTGGGGACAGCAGCCCAACCCAGGTGGTCAGCCGACTCGATGTGTGTGCCGAGGGCGGTCGTACTCGAGAACTCTCGCCTGCAGGGCTGCAAAGCGTCAGGAGAACAATTCAAGTGACGATGACAATATTGACCTGGATGGGACAGATAAACAAGCCACTTCTGCCACGCTCGCAAGGGAATGTCCTGGCGAATTCGTGGACTCGCCCCTGATACCCTTCTTCACCATCGGGGCTGGGTCCTCGCAACTCCATGTCAACGTCCTCGTCGACTGCTTGTGGTAGGTTCTCAGATATGCACAAGGTCATGGCAAGAAAGAAAGAAGCGCGCAATGATGCCAGAAGCGTCATAGGCGCGTCATCCCTCTTGCTCGTCTTGCTTCCTGCTTCCATTTGGCTTCTGTATCCTACACATGCCACTCTTCAGTCAGCGGTTGGCTTCAGCATGCCTCAACTCGCAATCAACTGACCAATATTGTTACCGGTAATTGTATTGACTCGCAAATGCCATCGGAATTGCTATGAAGGAAAACTGACATGTATTGTAGGACAAAACCTACTGTGTACACGGTTCGGTTAGATATGGACATTCTTGAACATATTCAGCACGTCCATGGCACTATATATCATCATCAATTCCCTTTCAAGGTGAACAAGAAGATAACATACTCAGCATTCTCAAGCGCCACTTCAGCTCTACACTCGTCCATAATGGTCTTCGCCATAACCGCAGGTACCAACGCAACCATCCCCTCCCAGGCACTCTTCGCCATCTCCCAAATATCCTTCCCAGCCTCGAACGGGCTCTTCTCCACCTCCAGCGCCAACAAGATACATACCAATTTCCCAACACTGCGGGTAATATCCACAATCGCCGGCTCGGGCAGTAACGCGACGACATTGGGGTAAAACGCTGGCGCAGGCGTGTCGTAGATCACGTAGAGCTCTGCAGGCGTTTTCACGCCGTCAAAGAGGCGCACGAAAGCGGTCCGCGCACAGCCGGTATAGATGTACTCGTGGACAATGCGGAATATGCGCGGATCGCAGTCAAACACAATCGTCTCGGAGTCGTTGACGTGATCAATGATCCACTGGGAGTCGTCTTCGGCCGCGCAGAGGTGCTCTAGCAGGGCAGAATGCACAGGGAACTTGATGGTTCGGACGATGACGGTCCAGTCAGGCTTTGGCATTCTTTCGTTCGGTTGGGTGCTGTAAAGAAGACAAGGATGAGTACAGGAGAATAATCATGGAGGAGGTGATAACGAACAGGCTTCTGTATAACCTGTAAACGAGTCGTGAGTATTCAAGTCGAATGCTGGGGTTGAAGTGAACTGACGTCTGCCCATAGCACCGGTAGAAAGCTTCAAAGGACGAATCGTAGTCCTCGAGCACTTTACTGCCACCACCGCGACGAGACTTTTTCAGCACCGGTGTCAACGTCGTCAACATGTCATACACAGATAATGACTTTTCATCGTCTGAGTCGGATCCGTACATGATTGCGAGGGTAGGAAGAACGCGAGAGACATCGAAGCTATTTGAACTCTAAGCATGCCATGGAGCTTCGTTGCTGTGCACAAGATCGAAGAGCATGGATTTAGAAGGAGGTAAAGGTTTGTGGGTCCGTCTGTGGGAGAGATCAGGAATAAATCAATTGAGGCAGGGTTTTGTTGTGATTGTGGTTCAAAAGCACCATATCTAGTAAGATTGAGACTCTTGCAATTGGGTGACGCTCGAACCCGTAGCTCAGCAACCATCGACTAACGTCAATGGTCATGTTGAACAGTGAGTCAGACGGAATAACAAGGTCAATCATAGAACGACGCATCTGAAGAATTGTTGGGAAAAGCCATCATCTGAACATGAGCTGTTCCAATTGAATTAACATTCGAATGTTTTATGGGCCATGATGAGTGCTTTCCATCATTGAGCCGTTCCGCCCGTAAGTTACTAAGAGTCAGAATTTTCGGATACACAGCCGGTGCCGTTTCAGGTCGTTGATGCGCCACACGACACTTAATAAGCGCCCGTGGAATACTAAGGTACCTACTGTACGTGATAAGAGGTCCAAAAGGCGTGTACGAGCGCATTCAAAACGTAAATATAAGACGTGAGTTCAATTGCTGCGCGCGATGGCGCGTTCATGTCATCAACCCGCTGGTCTTCTTTGCTTCTTCTGCGCATCCATTCCCGCTTTTAGGCGTTCCCGCGTCTACGTGTTGGGATATGGGTCCGCAACATCTTGACATCTTTCTTCCCCGGCCTTTTCTTTCCTGCGATGAGATGTGCCTTTGCTCGCCGTACCGCTTAGTGGCTTACGCGTCGCGTTCTCTGTTCGCCGAATAATCTGGCATCATCAAGTCTGGAGCACCCGCGCAGTTCCAAGCTGGGGCGAAGCTTTGGTACCTGGGCGCCTATTGGTTTATCAGATAAGATAAGGGCCCCGGTTTGCAAATTACCACCACATGGAACGTTCGAAAATTATTAAACGACGAGCAACTGACTTGTCAGCTCCCACCAGTCAGGATGCAGGTCGACGTGTTCAACCAGGCCAGCCTCGCAGAGCCGTCACTGTGGAACTACGTCCTACCACCGTCGCAGTATGTCCTGCTTTTTGCTCGAGTCGATTGCCGTTCTGACGTGATTTGGATAGACCTAGCATCTATGCAGATACGCTCGCTATTCCCGTCTATGCAGGTGCTCTGTCTGCCATCGTCCTCTTTTTGCATGCTCTGTTCTTGTTTGCGGCCAAAAAAGGCGAGCAAGAGCCAACGGCTGCGCATGTCAAGTCATTGGGCGGATGGACTATATTCGCCTGCATGCTGCTTAGGATCGTTGGGAGTCTGACTCTGGTAGCTCTGACGGTGATCACCGCCGAGTGGGACTTGCTTATCACATTTGTAAGCAATACGCGTACTCGTTGTTTTGTATTCATTGACCTTTACATTAGGTGTACTCTGCCTTCCTGGCGATTCTCGCGGTCTGCACGCGTCCACGATGGAGCCGTATACTCACCCGGCATTACAACTTTATCCTCTTCGTAACATTCGGCTTCTACTTTTATCGCGACGTCTACCCGGTGATGACATACACTCATTCTCCGCAAGATTCCGCCCAAGCCGCCATCCTCTGGGCCAAAGTAGCACTCGTCACCCTCCTTGGGGTCGCTATACCGCTAGGAATTTCCCGACCCTACATCCCGCTCGATCCGTTGGTCAGTTACATCCCTGTCGAAATTGATACCGTCATTGATTGATAACTTGCTAGAATCCTGCGCCTGAACCCAATCCAGAGCAAACCGCGTCGTTATTCTCCCTCGCTGTCCATCATTATCTTGATCCCATCGTATTTAAAGCATTCAGCCTTCCGCATCTACCCCTCGACCAACTTCCTCCGCTCGCAGACTACGACGAGGCCAGTGCCCTCAAGCAAAGGGGCTTCCCATTCCTCGATGTCTTCTCCGGCGCTCCCAAACGACATCTATTCTTCGGTCTGATGCGCATCTTCCGGAAGGACTACTTTGTCATGTTCATCATGATCGTGATTCACGTCCTCTGCACCTTCGCCGCTCCCGTAGGGTTGAATAGATTGCTCGCCTATATCGAGACAGGTGGGGACGGTGCGACGGTGCGCCCGTGGGTGTGGATATGCGGTCTTTTTGTGGGCCCGATGGCGACGTCAATGAGTATACAGTGGTATATATTCACAGCGGTAAGCCATGACCGTCTTGAATGTTGGCAAGCATCTGAATGCCGGAATGTAGACGCGGCTTATTGCGCTTGCCCAGGCTCTTCTCACCCAGCTGACATTTGAGCATTCACTCCGGATCAGGATGAAAGCCGCCACGCCCGAAAGCGCGCCGTCCTCGACATCTTCCTCTTCTGTGGCTGGGTCCGATTCCGATGATACGGTCCACGATGGTTCAAGCACGTCTAGCGATAATACGGCCGCCTCTGAAGAGACCGCCACCATCAAACCTGCGTCTGCGCCAGTTGAGCACTCGGACACCTCTAACCTCGTCGGGAAGATCAACAACCTGGTAACAACTGACTTGGAGAACATTGTCTCAGGACGGGATTTCCTTCTCATAGTCGTTTATATTCCTATGGAAATCGCTCTTTGCATAGTCTTCTTGTACGCTGTCATTGGATGGAGGTAATGCTTCTTATTTCTGACGACACTGCATGACAGCTGAATTACTCCGAATCACAGTGCCCTCGTTGGTTTGGTGTTCATCATCGTCATGCTTCCCGTCCCGGCGCTCGTAGCCCAGATCACGCAGATGATCCAGGAGAATAGGCTTAAAAAGACTGATGGGCGGGTGCAGTTGGTTACTGAAAGTGCGTTCGCACCTTACTATCCATTGTACGCAACGCTCAACTCGAAGTAGTCCTGAACGTCCTACGCATGATAAAGCTTTTTGGATGGGAAGCGAAGATGGACGGCAAGCTCGCAAGCAAGCGCGAGGAAGAGTTGAAATGGATCAGGCGGAGACAGATCCTGGATATGGTCAATGGCATGTTGAAGTAAGCGTCTATCTGCTCGGCGCCTCCTGGGTACTGACGACGACCGTATTTAGCATGGTCATTCCTTTGATCACTATGGTTATTACGTTCGGATTCCAGTGCGTTCCTTTCACCTCGCGTTGTCTCTATTTTTTCTCAATGACTTTTCAGCGTACGTACCGATCTAAGGAACAGTCAGAAGCAGTAACGCATTCATCATTTAGACTGTGGTGATGAAGCAATCTCTCAGCGCATCCATCGTGTTCTCGAGCATGTCAGTCTTCGACATCCTGCGGGACCAGCTTCATATGATCTTTGCTTCGATTACGGAGATCATGTCGGGCAAGGTCTCGCTAGACAGGATGAACAAGTTCTTGCATGAGGTGTGTCCCTTTGTTTTTGCTTACAAACTGTAACCTGCTAAATGCCTTTTGCACAGACCGAACTACTTGACTCTTATTCTTCGCAAGGCGGAGATGCCGATCTCCTCTCGCAGTCATCGCCCTCTTCAGAAATCGGCTTCCGCGATGCCTCCTTCCTATGGTCAAACTCTGCTTCCGACGGATCCCTCACTCCATCCAAGAGGAAGTTTTCACTCAGAATAGACGGCTCGTTGGAGTTCAAGAAGGGCTGTATCAACCTCGTTGTGGGGCCTACCGGGTCTGGAAAGACGTCCTTACTTATGGCGTTACTTGGTGTGTATCACCGACTCCTCCAACTTGAATTCCAATTGATATGTGCTCTAGGCGAAATGCATTTCGTGCGCACAGGACCGAATGGGTGGTACAACCTCCCTAGAGATGGCGGTGTGGCTTATGCTGCACAAGAGTCGTGGGTGCAGAATGAGACTATTAGGGTTGGTCATTTCCTTCCCCTTTTTGCGTGTATTGTGAAAACTGACTCCATGATGTACAGGCCAATATCCTTTTCGGTTCTCCGTATGACGAAACACGGTACCAGAAGGTTATCTACCAGTGCGGATTGGAACGCGACTTGACATTGTTCGAGGCGGGTGATCAGACTGAAGTGGGAGAAAAGGGATTGACGTTGAGCGGTGGTCAGAAAGCGAGAGTTACTTTGGCGCGGTGCGTATGGCCGTAGAATGCTCTGTGGATATTGCGGCTGAATGTTGCGGTTTCAGGGCAATGTATTCTTCTGCTAAGACCGTCCTACTGGACGACGTCTTGGCTGCGCTTGAGTACGTCTCTCTTTCGTTATTGGCTACCCTTGGACTAATGACGTTATGAAACTACAGTGTGCACACTTCGAAGTGGATTGTCGACAAGTGTCTTTCGGGCGACTTGGCGAAAGGGCGAACGATTATCCTCGTCGTACGTCCTTATCCATGCTCTGCTCTGATCTTTAAGCTCAATATTTTCTCGATGTAGACGCACAACATCACTCTTTGTGAACCGATAGCCAACTTCGTCATATCTATCCAAGACGGTCGCATCCTTAGCCAAGGAAGCCTGGGTGAGGCGCTCCAGTCCGATGAAACGCTGCAGCAGGAGACTAAGGCCGAGGAGGAGATCCTTGCAAGGGCGGATCAGGAGGTTGACGAGGACTCGTCTTCTCCAACGCATAACGATGCGGATAATGCGAAGAAACCGAGTGGGCAACTGATCATCGCGGAAGAGATCGATGAAGGGCATGTTAGCTGGTCGGCTTGTATGTTTGGTTTCTCGTTGTGCTTGCTTTGGTCATCAAGCTGACCGTCTGACATCGCAGTAAACCTCTATTTCAAAGCTCTAGGCGGTAGCCACGTGTGGCTATTCTTCCTGTCGTACATAGGAGGCCTAGTGTTGACACAGTTGTTGAGCACGATGCAGACGTGGTGGCTGGGCTACTGGGCTTCCCAGTATGAAGGCGCCGACGGGGCTTATGTTCCTGTAGCCTAGTGAGTTTGTTTCCTTTTTTCTATGCGTACAGCTAGTAAAAGTGGTTGTCAAAGCTATATTGCGGTGTACAGCGCGTTGGCGATGATCGCTGTTACGGTGTACACGCTGGCGATCTTGTTATACTTTGGCGGTGCCATTCGCGCGTCGAGGACCATTCATCAGCGGCTTGTGGGCTCGATCCTTGGGACTACTTTGAGGTTGGTGGTCCTGGCTTACTCCCGATTGGCGCTATGATGATTAAAGTGTCGTTTAGGTGGCTGGACACGACTCCGACGTCGCGTATTATCGCCCGATGCACGCAGGATATTCGAGCTGGTGCGTCTGTCAGGTCCTCGGAGAGCTATCTTGAGCTTATCATCTACAGTGGATGGCCCGGTCGCCATGTGGTTCCTCTACGTTGTCGACCTCTCTGTAATGCTCTTGGTCAAATTCCTTGCCATTGTTACAGTCACCCCGCTCTTCGTGATCCCCGCCGTTTTCGTATTCATTGCGGGAGGGATATGTGGTCAGATATATATCAAGGCGCAGCTGTCTGTGAAACGCGAGATGTCCAATGCCAAGGCGCCAGTTCTTTCCCAGTGAGTTTTAGGTTTTTGGTCTGTTTCTGATAATATTTCCTGACGGCAATCGTTTAGTTTCGGGGCAGCGATTAATGGACTGAGTATGTTTGCTGTTCTAGTGCATCCTTCCCTGAAGCTCATGTAACATTCCGTTAGCTTCGATTCGTGCATATGGCGTCCAACAAACCTTCATCGAAGAATCCCTCAAGCGTATTAATACGTTCTCGCGCGCCACTCGAACGTACTTCAATCTCAATCGTTGGATCTGTATCCGCATTGATGCATTTGGCGGTCTATTCGCTGCTGCACTCGCTACATATCTTGTTTACTTCCAAGATCAAGCAGCTGCGACGACTGGTTTCTCGCTGAACATGGCTAGTGAGTACCTGGTTTCAACCGTGGTCGAAGAGAACGCTGACGACCTTGTCCGTAGTTGGGTTTAGTGGACTGATCCTGTGGTGGGTCCGTAATCTGAACGAATTTGAGATACAAGGTCTGTTGCTTGATATTGTCGTTCGGGGTGTCGGGCTCATGAAAGTATATAGCCAACAGCCTGGAGCGCATCCAGCAGTATTTAGGCATTGAGCAAGAACCGAAACCGACAGAGCCCGGAATACCTCCTGCGTACTGGCCTGCTAGTGGGAGTCTGGTGGTAGAAAACTTATCAGCGCGGTACTCTGTAGACGGGCCGAAGGTGTTGCATGACATCTCATTTGAGCTGAAATCCGGGGAAAGGGTGGGAGTTGGTGTGTCGGATTATCTGTTTCCAATCGTATTGCTAACTCTTGTCTAGTTGGACGTACCGGGTCTGGGAAGAGTTCTCTCACGTTGTCCCTACTAAGATGTATCTTCACCGAGGGCAATGTCTACTACGACGGACTACCAACGTCTTCGCTCAACCTGGACGCATTGAGGAAAAGTATAACTATCATTCCGCAGATGGTATGTCCAGCTTCCTTCATGTTAACAAGTGCTAACGTTTTTCGATAGCCCGAGTTGCTGTCGGGCACGTTGCGTCAAAACCTCGACCCCTTCGACCAATACGATGACGCTACACTCAACGACGCTCTTCGCGCGTCTGGTTTGTTCGCTCTACAGGCCGAGGACGCCGCGCATCCGCACGGTGATGAAAAGCCCGAGAACCATATCACGCTCGATACATCCATTTCGTCTGGCGGTAACAATCTCTCTGTCGGGCAACGTCAAATTCTTGCTCTGGCTCGTGCCATCGTGCGCGGAAGCAAGCTCCTCATTTTGGACGAGGCTACGTCGGCCATCGACTACAAGACGGATTCGATTATACAAAACTCGCTTCGGCATGAGCTCGGTGCTGGCGATGTGACGCTCATTACTGTTGCGCATCGGTTACAGACGATTATGGATGCGGATAAGATTGTATGGGTTTCCTTGGTTGATGTTTTTTTGGGGGGAATGCTAATAATGTGCATGGATATCTAGATGGTCTTGGATGCTGGCCGTCTGGTCGAGTTTGATTCGCCGAAGGCGTTGTTGGAGATTCCGGGTGGGAAGCTTAGGGCGCTGGTGGATGAGAGCAGCGATCGAGAAGCGTTGTATGCGATGGCAAGGGATGGAAGAACCTAATAAGAAACATAATCGTACCGCCGACGTGGGTAGCGATTGTCATGGTCACACCAGACGACTTGGAGGTAACGCCAGGGTGATACGACATGTTGGACTTGCAGTGGAAATGAATGTTTGGTGATTTTTATTTGAATAACCATCTGTAGAATAGGATTTTGTGGCCAATGTGGACTAGCACGGTCACGTGATCTCATATCAGTATCGGGACCGAGGAGCTGAAGAAGAACGGCATCGTTGGGCCAATCGCCAATTGCTGCACCACATGTGTGCGGAGACAGACATGAAAGAGCCACCGCTGTCGATATTTTGAATGCCACTTGCGAACTCGTGCCTCAATGGACAATGGTGGGTTTCGCCTGCCATGGAATCCAGAATTTGTCTACGGAAAACCACAGCCGCGAAAGAGGATAAGATAATGTACGTAGAATATTGGACTCAATAGAATATGACGAGCGAAAGCACGGCGCACACCACTACAACGCGTGCTCTTAGATGTCACCGCCATCCTCCTCAAGATCCCAGAACCTCTCAGTAATTCCTGTGCTGTGATGAAGAAGGGCCCTGAAGCGTATACTCCAAAGATGGCGTCAAACACCAACTGCCCCGATCGGTCAGTGCTGAGGTATCACGCCTCGCCACATTGAGTCTGATGACGGGTGCATACAGTCAGTCTTCAAGACGGCGTGCTCTTTTCGAAGGTGAAACTTACCTGAGATTGAATAAGCGGCACCAGTGCTGGTTGAGTGCGACATGGTCTACCTTAGGTCCGTTCAACCTAGTTGCCAGCGTTGGGTCTTTCAGCCAACCCACAGCCTCCCGGGCAGATCCAAGATCTCGCGCGCGGTCCAGCCCTCCATGTCGTCGCGTATTTCTACATGCAACAAGCCCGGTATCACCTCGAACACATCGAATGTCACACTCTCCTCAGCGGCAAGCAAACCTACATCAACGTATCCCTTCAAGGACATTACCCGCATCACTCTCCTCCTCGGCAGTGTGAACGTTCGCTTCACGCTCCACATCTTGGGCTTCACTTTGAACAAAGAAAGAAACCATCTGAACCATTTCCAATGTTTGAACCCGCGATACTCTATCTCCACTGGCGCTACGAGATCATTCCAGCAGCCGCGTATCGAGACGCCCATCTCCTTCCGCGTCAATGCCCATGGAAATGATATCCATATATCCTCTGGCGACAGGGACAACTCGAGGCCCGTCGCTGATACGAATCTCTGGCTCTCCGTCATCTAGGAGTACTGTGATGTTAACTCAGAAGAAACCTTGCGGTAACCCTACTCACAACGACTAGTGAAAAACAAGGATATCCAGCAGCAATATGTGACACGCAATGCGAGCTTGAGTTATAGTGGTATTGTGGTGGGACCAGGCAGTGGCGCAAGGCTAAGAACCCAGCTTCAAGCGGAGTCTATCCCCATGCCGGGCGGCATGGCTGCTCTAGTAATCACGAAACGGACTACTTACAATGGCTGGCAGTATGCGACGGATATAACCTGAAGGTGAAAGAGGGCAAGATCTTTCAAGTCGGCTCATCTGGAGTCGGGATCAGGGAACCCAGATTTCAGGCCTCAGCTGTAGGCGCCATGACTCTGATTAAGTGTTACTAGACAAACACAACTTTTCGCATTCTTGTACTTATTTATTAACTCTTCAGCACGTTCTCCCACACCGACCTCGACTTGTAAGGAAGTTGATAATCTTGGGCATGCTGCCCAAAACCGCCATGGGTCCCACTGAGGAACGATGGGTAATCTACGTTAACCACGGCGTCGCGCTGTCGGCGACGTCTTTGGCTCTCAGTTCTCTGTTTGATGATTCGGCACGGCCACACTTCTTCATAGATATCATGTTACCTTGAGCTAAGTCCGGAAACCACTGAGGAGTTCTTCTAGCAAAGAAGAAACTGCGACGAGCTGAACGCCACTACACGATCGTGTAGTATACATACATCGCCCACGAAGTCAAGAGAACAGCGGAGTTGGTTGCGCCTCCAATTCAGAAGCAAGTAATAAATTGTTCGTCATGTAATGAAGGTCCGTCGTAAAAATTATTCATCGTATCGATCGTCCAAAGGTATTATCAAGTCCAAGTTCATCACATTTGCGCCACCGCGTTCAACCGCAGGTAAAATAGTCGCCTTTTATAACAGCGGGGCATCCTTGCTCATCTGCGAAAGCCACTGAGCTCCTACTACACACGAAGAAAATGAATCAGATCATGTACCTTTATCCAAAGGGCAATCTGCGGGATCATCACAGCACTTGATGCATGCCCGCGGAGCGGCTGGCTCAACGAGCTCGACGTAGTGATTGTACCTACCGACGGCCAACGGTTAGGAATGGACAAATTGGAGTGAGGTTCAGACTAGACTCACCCAAGGCAGATGCTTCCTTGCGGATTGCCCTGACCACCATCGCCACCGCTCGAATCATATTGTCCTCCGTCATCGCTGGGAATGAGCCGATCCAGTTTGCTGGAGTTGATGCACCCAGTTACTGTCACAAGCGTTTAACGACTCGACTCGCCCGTTTATTGAAGGGATGACATACGTTGAGCATAACGACCGCCATTTTTGCCTGTCCCGGACTTGAACGCGACTTTATTCTTCTTCCAGAAATTCTTGGGAAGGGTTCCTTGCGAATCATCGTAGCGTCCGTTGGGAGAACAGTAGGTCTGCATGCCGCCTGGATGCTCGCTGTCACCGATGGACGTGTGTTCCGTGCGGGGTACAATGATACTGGATATCGTATAAACTATCGTCAAGCTCCTTAAAAAAAGAAGACCGTACCAGAATTCGTCGATGCTAGTAACGTATACGATGTTATCCGCGGCTGCACTTGGCGCAGCATACGCGCCAGCTGCGAGAGAAAGTAGAGCAAGCCCAAATATGGATCTGGATGAAGGCATTTCGATGAGGATGGGAGGGACCTGGGACATATTGATCCATCGGACGCGCCTTTTATGTCGTTTCGGTACGGAGCAAGCTGAAACTGTTCCTTCCAGCCAAGCTTCCAGCCCTAGGCATACGGCAGGCTCGTTAGAACGTCGGCCAACGTTGATGGAGGCTCGATCGTACGCGTGCATGATGAACGCGGCCATTTGAAGCCTGAGTACAGTCTTGTGACGGCCTGCACTCCATCCCTGCTCATTTAACTCATGACATGCATGACAGTTGGCCAGTACATAATGCTAGCCTAGACATGCGGAAATATGGGGGCACAAAGCTCGCGTATGAAGCGGTATAGGATTCCGGATGGGATTGGAAAGATATTTTTTAAACAGTGCAAGTGCGAGGAGATTTTGTCCACGCCAAGCATCGGAAGATTGACTGTGGCGAAAGTAAGTACATGATGATGATGATGGTTTCAAATCAAGAGGCAATCAGGGTCGTTTACTGACCGCGTGCCGTTTCACCATCACATCACGTTCTGTAATTTCCGGCTTGAACTCTCCTTTCACCAGGGCACTATCCACCGTCGTGGTATTGTAAGTAAAGGTATCCTGCGTTTACATTTCTTGTGCAAACTCCGAAGACAAAGCGCGCTGAAAGAAGAATTTTGGCCAGCAAAACAGATCACAAACTCAACATCGTTCTGTTGTGATACATTTCTGCGTTCGACAGACTTATATATACAGGCATGAAACTAAAAAGCGAGGTAAGAAAGCATAGAAAACAAGGGTGGAGGAACTAGGGAGAAACTCCGACGAAGAAAGCTCCTATACTGAACACAGGTAAGAGTCAAATTTTCCTACAAAGGTTCTGTTCGTCGAAAACTAACCTGGTAAGAACATAGACAGCATCTGTCTGTAGGAGACACTCAACCTGTATCAGGATAAGATGCACCTAACCTATCCTGCGACGACCAACGACAGATCCTTTGGGCCTGTTGATTAACTCATCGCCAGCTTCAGTCCCAGAACACTCATCTGCATCATTTCGAGGACGCTTCACAACCGGCGACTGTCCTTGGCGAGAGGTAATATCTGGGAGGGGAACAGACTTGAAAGTAGAAATGAGGTCGAATTTCTCTGCAGGATCGATCTCCGAGGCAGCCTTAATCCCGAGAATAGAAGCCATAGAGGGACTGAACGCCCATGATCTACGGGCAAGGGTAGCTGCTTTCTCAGCTTCGAGGCGCTGTTCTTTGGCGCGAGCGGAGAAAGATTTGGATTTGGCTTTGGCGGCTGAATTTGAGTAAGTGACTGAGTGAAGATGTTGCGATATTTAAACCACGAAGCTTACCCGCAGAACGATTTTTCGAGGCCCGTGATACCGAATTCTCAACTTCGAGCCGAGCTCTCTTCTTCCTTGAAGAGGAGAGAGTTTCATCATCGGCGAGGTCTGCGACTCGTTTACCGTTTGGATTACACATCCATGTGTAGTCGATACGAGAGCCGAGCTCACGTTCCACGGGAGGGGGGACGTATTTAGGCCGGAAGCCGGATTGAGGACGACGAGTCCGCGACCGACGAGCTGACTGGATACCAGTCATTCGTATGTGTAAACCTTGTTGGGTTACATTCGATGCCGAATTGCGTTGGGAAACACTTTTGGTAGTGACCTCGCCATCTGTATCGCGGAATGAACAGTTGTCTTCGGACTCACTGGAGCTGAAGACCTACCGATATCATCATTGGTACGCTTATCACAGGACGCGTTCAAAGTCGGAGTGATATCTGAAGCTTCAGTTCACGCCCTTTATTAGCACCTCAATTTCTGGCAGCTGAGTTGGTAACACACCATCAACCCGTGAACATCCAGAGGTTCCCAATGTATTGACTGACTCGGGTGAAGGATCTGTCCTAGCGCCACCCTCCTCCTCGTCTTCGTGTAGCACGGTCAACTTCGATTGCAATAATGAAGAAATCGACAAGTCCCTGGTGAGCGTCATAACCAAGGATGCAGATAGCCCGGAGGTTGTAGTGGCAGAAACAAAGAGAGCGTCGGACTGTCCATTGTTGCCTAAGCAAGAGTCCACATGCGCCACTCAAACTTAGCGACCCTGTCACATGGTCTTTGCTCGATACATAGACTTCGGTGCACATGAAAAATTCGTATGTTTGTCATTGAACTGGTAGTAGTAAGAGATTAAGAGTAGAAGACGAAGCGCCTAACGAAGATTCCCGAATACTACTATACTAGAACTTCTCCGATCCATACATTACTCTTACTAAATGAAAGCCATAAGACAGTACCGTACAAATACAGAAAACAACAGAGGAAAACATAAACTACTGATTAAAATTACCAGACCCATTAATCATCAGAGGAAGGAGAAAAACTACATAGTAGAACCGTTTATAGGAGGAAGGATAAAAAACTACAGAGGACCGTGTATAGTATCAGTGTCCATGAGCGGCACCGGGCATGTACAGTGATAATCTGGACACCCCCCACTCCAATTATGCGACATCGCAGTCTTAGCCGAGGCCGCATTCCTCGTCCAGATGTTGCCCGTGATACTCGTAACCGCCATCGAGCACGCCTTGGCCACCTCCGGGCTCCCATTCGCCCCGACCCGTTTCAAAATCGTTATCCCACCCGCGTTGACAATCTCCTTCCGAATAGAACCGCCACCGACGTCGCCCAAGAAGCTCACCGCCAAAGCCATCTCGATGTGGATTTGCGGATTCGGCTCGTCAGCAACGGTCCGC
>QLPD01004492.1:0-12354 GCA_003314085.1 Hymenopellis raphanipes
CGATTCAAGCTCTACCCGCACAGTCGTTCAGAACTACAATGCGCTCAACATGCTGGGGTTTTTTCTGCTGGCAGTCACTGTTCTCCCGGCCCTTATATCCTCTGGTGTACCCAGGATGCGTAGCTGGAATGCCATGATGTTGTCAGGATTATTCTACTGCGTCTCGTACTTCGTCCTTGTCGGAAAACAATTGGGAACAAGTCCCTCCTTTGGACGTTGCCTCGTATCTGCTTCGATGATTTACGCCGCACCAATATCGTAAGAGAAGTTCCAGTCGATGATCGTAAAATTCGGTGTTCAACTTCACGACAGGCTTGGCTCATTCATGTTAGCGTTCAATATGGATGTAGGCCTTGATCACGTCGCACTTGAAACACTACTCAACCTTCATAAAGCTCCTCGCCGTGTCTCTTCATGCGCTACGAAGGCAACTCCGGACGTCAAACACGTCGAAATGGGTGGGTGATCCGAGTTCTAAGCAATGGTCGCTCTCACGCTATACAGTTGATCATCCTCCCGGCTGCAGTATATGCGATCTCCGTCACCGCGACGTTCCTGGTGCGTGCCACCCTCTGAGGACTTCTTCCTTGTGATCATGACACGTTAGTATAGATCGGACTTTCGAATCCAAAAACAATACGCCTCGACGTGTCACAGGTCTATTGTCATAGTTCACTGCGTTTGGTGTGGGTCCCAATGTTTCCAATCTACTAGTGGAGTTCTGCTGACTATTTCGTCTCCCAGTGCATATATTATGGACGTGATCATTTTCATGGAGGGATGGGCCATGATTGTGCTACAAAGCAAGTCCGATGAACCTATCTTGATATTCGAACTCTACTTAACGCGCTAACGCGTGCTAGGTGTCATGATTTACTTGATCGTTGTTACTAGGAAAGAGCTCGGCCTCCATAGGACAGCTGCGGGCCAAAACCTGTTCCCGATAACTCTCCTCATCCGGACTTTGATGTTCACTTTCGTAACCTGTTTCGGTGTTGGGTAAGTCTGTGATAGCTTTCCGTGATGTGTTTAGTTCTAAAGAGTATTGTGAAAAGGGCTAGCATCTATTTTGCGATGTCTACAAGTGCAAGTCCTAATTGGATCTTTATGTTCACTGTGCGTAAGTTCAGGTATCCTTGGTTTAGCTCTTCGCTATCCTGAATGTTTGTATAGCCCCAATCTTTCTGGCGCTTACTTTTGGAACTCACAAGGTCACTCGAAGTTTCATGTCCTCCGATAGACGCGAGCTCAAATGCGCCACTGCTTGCATAGGATATCTTGATCTTTTACTGGAGTGTCTTGCGCCGAATGAGGCCGAGGAAACAGCCATCACCCCAGAGTGTTTCTATGAATACACGAGATGAGGAATGTTTGCCGAACAGCGGATCGTCAGTGGTCTAAGTTGAGAGAAGCGCGCTCACGACGGGACTGTTTGTTGATCATTGTAACGGTTAGACTATTGTACTATGTTTTAGACAACAAGCAGGTTTTTGTTGTTGAAGCAATAGGCTTGGTGGCCGCATGTCGTTGAATCTTTCTCAGAATCCCTGATTAGCGCCACGTGGCTTGTTCTTGTTCGGTCTCCATTGAACCACCACCATCGAGGCCTACACCGTGCTCACCGTCACTAGATCGCGCCCTCGCCATCGCACTCGTCGTTGACTGCGCCGCCGGCTGGTCATCGTTCTACGACTAGTTTGTCCTCACGTTCAACCGCGTCTACAGAGCGTTCTTCGCCACAAGACCTGAAGTTTCTTGGCCGGCCTATTTGTTGGAGAGAAACAGTGTCGCCAAACAGCGCGAGAATGCCCGTACACCATACAGCAACACCTTCGATCCCTTCATAATGATGGGCAAAAAACAAAACTGTCCTGGCAAGCGTCAGAGAGACAGGCGACCTCGTTAGTCTCTCGGATTCCCAGGAACAATCCTTTCGGCTTCGCGCCAGGTTCTTTCCTGGTTCTTTCCAAGTTCTTTCTCTTCTATCATCATCGTCTTATTCACCGGCGAGCCGTTCTTCCGACGCTGTGAATTGAACGTAGGCGGAAGAACCGACTCGATATTTTCAACTTCTCGCCGATGATCCCCAGAACACGTTACATGGTAACTTGGCATAACTTGGTTGTAACATGATGCCAATTAAGCAACAATTAAGACCACGGGAGTGCTTGGTAAACGGGAAACACCGCGCACAGTCTCTTGGTGGCAGAACGGTCCGTTATATAGTCAGACAGACAGGATTCTATGCCGTTCCATCGTTCACTTTCTTATCGCTGGCGATTCCACTCATACGCATGGACGAGCGTTCTGGTGAATTCCCTTACACTGACGCCCAGGCCTCATCCTAGACTCACTGCCGAATCCTAGACGACCATGCTTTCGTAGCAGCCTTTGACACCACGGTTGTCATAGGCTTCGTTATGTTAGCCATTGTGCTCGTTCCGGCCCCTTGAGGATATGCCGCCTGAAGGCCTGGTTCGCGTTGATGATAGCTGGCCTCGTCTACTCTGTCTCCTTCTTCCTGATTGTGGGACGCCAGTTTGGAGAGGAGCCTGCGTTTGGGCTGTGCCTAGTGCAAGCGTCCTTGATCTACGGCGCACCTGTGCTGTGAGTTCTCTATTCTCAAGCGATGGGATAATAAACGGTATCTGGAACTTAGGAGCAGCAGCTTTTCTTTGTCATTTACTGTCGAGGTGAGTGATTTGGTCGCTGGTCTTGCGGTGTACCGTTCTGATCCGAGCCCGCGTAGCTGTATGTCATTTTATTCATTGCGGTGAGAAGTGTTGGTCGCGGGCGTCGCGAGTCTTCGAAATGGGTATCCACGAGAGACTTGCCACCCGGAAGGCTCATTTCGTGTCTAGTTGATCGCTATGCTCTCATCGTTTACTTTGCGGTATTGTGTAAAGTTTTTGTGGTCAGTTTTGTTCTCTCACAATAACATGTTTATTGTACTGATGTCTGTATTTTAAGATGAGTCTTCTGGATCGCAGCAACATTGTACGGAACCCATCTCACGTCTACTGCTACGCCACGGTGTCATATCCGTCAGTTAATACTTCTGACCCAAATCTCGCGGTATTTGCTCACCCAATGCCATTTTCAAGATACTACATCACTGGTATCGTCGGCCTCTTCTCATTTATGTCCGTCATGGTCCTAGAAGGTAAGCCAGTTCGGAATTTCAGAGCAATCATGCCATGGTACTAAGACAGACGCACAGTTGTCATGCTCCATATGCTCATCGTGACGAGAAAAGAGCTGGGTTTACATCAGTCCACAAATGATGCGATGTTCCCAGCTAGTCTCTTCTTCCGCACCGTTCTGTTTTCTTTATACACCGCTCTGGGGATCCAAAAACTAGAGCTTTCTTCCAGCCGACTTGATCTTAATCGAGTTTGGTTAGCTTGAGCGTTGTGGCGCTGGTTTCTACAAGCGCATTCTCTCCGTACTGGGTGCTCTCGTTCCCAACATGTACGTTAGGTTCGTTAGGATCTCATGATCCGCCAGTTGATGATCCCCCTTAGTCTGTATCGTTGTTTCTATTATTTTCGGCACACAGAAGGTTTGTTGGGTTTCTCCTTCCGCGCACGTTCGTATTGGACTTATCTTCCCTCAGGATATATTGAAGACTTATTCGTCAAGAGAACGAAGAATCGGGATAGTCTTAAGCAAATACTTGATGCTTTGGAGATGCCAATCAGACGGGGGGCGAAATACGACTACTTGCATGAGTAGTCGATGTATCTGTCGTGACGAGCTTCCTGATGTTGGACAGCGTCATGTAGTACCGTCTTAGTGTATGTACAACAGTTCTATTGTAAGTGAGCCTGAGCCGACGGGATCGCCGGGCACACGTGGCTTTCTTTTGAACCATCATGTCGATTTGGAAACTTGCACTCAACGCTAGTCAATACGCACTGCTTGTACCGGAATGTTACGCTCCAAATTCTCCACCTAATGACGAGTATCACTTCAACAACTCTGGGTCCCTACGACACAGGAGACAGTATGCAGAGTCATGTGGAGATCAACGCTTGTCGATCTTTTCTGTTCTCGGACCAGAACAGGATTCGGTGATATCGAGATGCTCAAACGTTCGTCGGAATCGGGGTCGAACGAATTTTCGTTTATCTGTCGAACTGGGAGATGCTGTTCCAGTTCATGTGCGTCCGCCGTAAGTGCCTTTTCTCTAGTATGGACGACTAGTGATGTCGTCCAGGGTTCCGGATCCTGCACACGAAACCGGCCAACTTCTCGTTTTGAACGTTCAAGATCACCGCCGTCTTATCTCAGTTCAGAAAGAATTGGCACTGTGTGTGTCCATGATGATCATCAACAAACCCGGATGCTTTTGTATATAACATCCTCTCTTGCGTCGCCTTCTTGGCCCAATGAGCAGCAAGATATTCTTTCCATCCTCCCCAACGTCTATCCAACTGAAAGCCTCGGATTCCAATGGCGAACCGTCGACTGATCTGACGACTGCATTGACTCGGTACTGTCCTGCGGTCTTCCAGAATTTCACTCCCCCGTGGTGGTTGTTCACGTATGTTTTGAGCTTCTCCTGGTCCATCCTGATTCCAAGATTATCGAAAGTGGCCATCTTCAAACTGTCTACGTTGTGACGGGAAACTTCAAGAAGATTGATCATGTTGTATATCATCAGTTAGTGAGCCCGCAGGCCGAGGTCAACGCAATTGATTGATAACAACGTAGCATACATCTCGGCTTATTGGACGGAGGTACCTTGTGAGTATTCGACCGCAAGGAGACCGTTCTTTCGTTGACAACCCTGAAGAGGATTGGATTTCGCACCTCTCAATCACCAAACACAGCTTAAGGATGATACTCCCATCGTTGTCGTTCTTCACGGCCTAACGGGGGGATGCTTCAAGCCCTATGTAAGGAGTGTTCTTTCCATCGCGTGTGCGCCTGTCGAAGATGGGGGATTGGCCTATCGTGGCGTCGTAGTAAATGCACGAGGCTGTAAGTCCGACCTTTTATCAACAATGCGTCATCATTCACATTGCGTAGGCGGCGGTGTTCCGATAACCTCCCAGCAATGGTATTCTGGAGGATGCACGGAAGATCTCCAGCAGGCTTTGATGTATCTTGCGCATCGCTATCCAACCGCTCCCTTGCTCGGACTCGGCTTCTCTGTTGGCGCTAATGCGCTCATGCGATATCTCGGTGAAGCTCAAGATCAGAGCCGAATACGCGCTGCATGTGTTTTAGGCTGCGTAAGTTTTCGTTGACCGTTGATTAGTGTTAGGCACTGACGTTATGCAGCCATGGAATATCTTTGACAACCACATATCTCTCAAGAGGACGATCCTTGGGCGTCTCGGGTACTCGCGAGGCATGGCGAAGAATCTGATGATACTTATGAAGCGGAACGCAGAAGGTCTATCGACCGGACCTCATACTCGCGTCACCAAAGCCGTGAATGACGCACTGGCTCTCAAAAATCCGCGTTTGGACGATTTCGACAGGGTCTTCACCAGCCAGACTGGCGGTCCGCCTCCATTATTTCCCTTCAGCGACATCTTGGAGTACTACAAGTGGGCCTCGAGCCATACTGCGCTATCAACCGTCAAAGTGCCGCTTTTATCGATCAACGCAGCGGATGATCCTATCGTACGGAAACTTCCCACCCATATCGATAACCCTCACGTCGTCATGATCGTGACTGTTGGCGGTGGACATCTGGGATGGTTCGGGAAAGGACCTGGTTTGTTTGGGACTTCCCGGTGGGTGACGAAGCCCGTTATTGAGTGGTTGAAGATGGCTGGAGAGCATTTTGTGTTGGAGAAGCGGGGCGCGGCTATGTATATTGACAAGGCAGGGTTCATACGGGTCTGTGGAACACCCCATAAGACCCTAATCATACAAGATCCCTTCTTATTACAAGCAAAGAATTCATACAAGCCGACGTCTAATTAGAGGGCTGAGAATGGAGTTGTGCATAACTCAGCTGTGCGTGAAATACCTTGAGGTGTACCATGTATGATCTCTCCCGTATTTTACTCGTGGTACTCCCGCCTCGTCCCATATCGGGTGGGAGTGCTGCACGCTTCGTTATCTATGGCGAAGAAGACCTGCTGAAGAAGATTGATTTCCTTCCTCTCGATCATGATCGAGAGGTCGTATTTGCAGAGCCAATAGCGGCCGAAAAATTTGTGGCGCAGCATTAAAAAATTGTAGCCATAGTACATATTACGGGGTGGCAGACAAGACTAAGAATAGTGTATTACATTCTGGGTAGGCTCAGAGGATCCCCCGTGACATCAATAATCGCAGGGCAATCGGCTTGCAGCGTGCGCAGGAAAAAATCGTGCTGCTGCCTGCCGCTGCGCTCGACTCCATCCATAGTCGGTGCCCAGCCATGATCCTCTGACAAACCGGCTATGGTGGGTGCATCCGGCGCCCTCATCTCGTTGACAGAGGACAAGTGGTCTCGGACTAGTGATGCGCAACTGTACAGCTCCTATATGAACTCCGCTCGGCACTGTCCGAGATATGCTCGGTCCGAATGCCGACTACGTGGATGGCTGCATTTCTGCGAATTATCCTTCTTCAGGCCGGAACGGTCATGATTGCAGTTATTGGATTGAATATCTATCCAAGCTTTAACACTTGTACTGTTGTAAATTGGCATATGGAGGGTCAGGTCAGTCACAGAATCTGTTTTGAGCCTAATCAGCCTCCGGAAGCTGTGCGACATATTCGAGCATTCAGACAGTCGGGACTAGTGGTGGAATATGAAGTAGGGACATGCTGAACCATATCTGATTGGTTCCGGATAGTCAGAAGGCTGGGGACAGGTAAGTTAGAGTTTTCGTCCGACAAAATCATCACCTTGATCGAAAGGCGCTTAAGGACTCGTACTGTAACCTCCATGTCTAAGCCTCGCGAGAGTGAGTCGCCTCCAAATTTTTTTGGCAGCACTATTAACTAGCTCATACTTGTCCTTCTGACCGCTTTGAAGGTGATTTGCCTTATCATAAGCTCAGATTCATGTATACGCTGTAAATCAAGATTTTTATTCCGTCAGTCCTGTCCATGGTTATACTGTCATGTCGTGGCCTGGGAACTACATCCTGCCTCATGCAGCAGTGATCCTCGGTACCATCTACACACCCAAGCACCTCGAGGCTCGAGCGCGCTCTGCGTCGGCATGAGCAGGTCGTCCATTCCAATACATTGCCCTGCGAGTCGCGACCACCGGCCACGTACCACGTTGACTCTCTTAGTCTATCACAGTCACTGTGCTGTGACTGTATCGTCCCTATCCAGGTCTCTTACTCTCATGTTATGTCGCTCATTGCTAACAGCAGTATAGATTGGAAGGAAGGAAGTCGAGAATGACGCGGGATATCCCGATCACTCGTATCGGTGCCTGGTACGGCGTTATCGTTGACACGTTGGCAGAAGACCACCAATGACAAAGCTTATCGAGATTCGTGCACTCGATTCTGGACGGTTCGGTAATGCTGAGCGCGATCCTAGTCCGTTCCGGGTAATGGACGCTTTCTGGGGCCCGATTTGGCAAGGCGGGAGGGATTTTGGATCCTGGATCCCAAATGATGCATTAGAGACCTCAACAAGTCAACGGATCATACGAGTTTATCCGTACTCGATCCGCTCGGCCTTCTCGGAGATCCGATCCATTTGATCCGTAGACCCGTGGCGGGTCAGATCACATATGGATCGCGGATCAGGCTCTGGAGGCATGAGTACTCGCCGCGAGTACTCGTGTTGACTCGTGAATATTTAGATGTATATTTAAACTTAATTTACAAATTTTTACCAAGTCAAACGGAGCCGTGCGTCGCCCAAATGAGATGTTCGCGTGAATATCTTTGTATTTCTCATGATCCGGCAAACACCGAGAGGCCGCGTAAGCCTCTGATCGATGACTCGATCTCTCTTCATCTCTCTCATATACTATGAGAGGGGGGTGGGGCCGACAAGCGGCGGTGCACAAACCTTGTGCTCCGAAGCCCCACCAAAATCAAAACAAAAAGTTATAGCAACGCCTAGATAGTTTACAAGAAGGCTTGTAGCAAGATATCTTTCAACAGGGGACACTTTCGATGTACGCTTTCCCACTCAAAACATGTACGTGTGTGCGTGTGGGCCAGTACCTGATTCGCTATGTTCACGTTACCATCATTCACGTCCGTCAAATCGTGAATCGCCTCCTCGAAGCGGGAGTCCGTCCTAATGAGATGTGAGCACGTGTAGATATTGATGTTTATGGATGTTACCAGCGTATTAAGGGGCATCGGGCCCAACCGGCGATGGCAGCATCAACACAGTACGCATGTTCCATCTGATCTCGACAGAAGTTGGTGTAATGGAGGTTTACTCTTCGCGTCAGTGGGCAGGCCGCCCAGGTATGCGCACCGGTCTGGGTTCGCCATTCATTTCCGAAGTTTTGGACCCAGCAGTGCTCATCGCCTATTCGCCGAATTTTGCCAAGTTGCATTGGGGCTTGTAGGATTTGATTGTGGGTTGTGATCAGTCGCCAGCCCCGTTGTTGGTACTTGATACGTGCGCGGTAATCATGGAGGCGAAAGCCATATGTGGCAATGTTCACGTTCATTTGGCACGTTAGGCGGGGATAAATTGATACCGCGCGAGATGCTTCGATGAAGTTCTCAACGACCGCTATATGAGATCTCAGTTTTGTCTTTATAGTTATTTGTGGGTACACACTTGAATGAAACTCGAAAACTGTCGCTATTGGGGAGTCTGCGGCTACAATGATTTGTACAGCGTTGCCGCGCGCATTTTGAAAGTCGAAGATGTCGAGGATAGATGGTTTAATGTAGGGTCGCTGGCGGTCGAAGGTTTGTAGACTATCTGTAGACAGGGAATCGGCGCGCTGGTGTGCTCGTGGCATGAAGTGGTACGACCAGAATTCTAGGTAGATGGCCACCTGCACGGCGCCGCCTCTTGTTGTGAAGATGTCTAAGTCTTGAATTTGATTGAATGCTCGACTGAAGTAAGCGAGAGCGCCAGAGCCGGATAAGATGGAGCCTGTGTTATGCAGCATTTGTAGGAACATGGGTGTCGCATCCCGATTGAAGAAACGCTCTAGAACCAGGGGAAGTGAGGGGCGTACGGCGAGTTCACGCTTCACCATGCGGCTGGTGATGCGGCAACACTGCGCAAAGACGTTCAGCTCATACAAGCTGAGCAGTGAAATGATGTGATTCGGGAAAATCGCTGTCCTGGGAATTTTTTATTTTTTTATTTAGCCATGTAGGAAGTCTTTGTGTAATATCTTACCAGAACTCATCGTTGGCTTCTGTTAGAGGGGGAAAAGCATACGTTGATTTGTTCATTATGGTCGAATGTCAAGGACAAGGGCATAAATTTAGACCGCTACGTGCGGATGAAGTGAGTGTGATCTACGCCTAGTGGTGTCTCATCCAGCATCCAATCAGGCACAGTGGCTCCGTTCAGAGCTCTATCCGTTGTATCAGGTCTGACCAGTAGTATGGCAAATAAAACTTCAATATCAATGTGCTCCGCACCAAGTTGCACGGCATTCAACGTTGTTGATATAGTTCCAGTGATTGTTAATGCCAATAGAGCGAAGTCGCCGGGCTCGAAATCGGTTGGCAGGGTGGGGAGCTCGTAGTAGTGCGACATTGAGAATGGGAGACGGCCATCATAAATGTCTGTATGAACGGTGGTTAAGCATATTTTGGTGCGGATGATAGGGTATGACGGACATGGTTGGTTGATCGCTGGCTCGGCACGGATGCCTTTGGGACCCAACGAAAGTACAGGCCGCCGAAAGTTCAACGCGCCCGTCATTACAGAGAGGATGCGAGGGAAAAAACGGTGGATAGGTTCGAAGCACAGATTGATGGGTGTATTTGGTGCAGGATGAACTAGATTGGAGGATGTTACTCGAACAGCCATTAGGAACCGAGCAGGCTCATTATCGGCGCCGCGTCGGATGATTGTTCGTTTCCGTTCGTTCCTCGGGCTGATAGTGTAGTGGAAATCGCTGGGGTTTGCGCTGAAAAGGTTGTGATGGCGCGGTCCAGTTGCTTTAGCGGAATGATTAAGAACTCGGCTGAATATGATATCAGAGGAAGGTATTCCACTCTTCAAATTTTACGTACATTGCTTTTAACTCGTTATTGGGAAGATGATCCGCCATTGTACAATATGGGACGGGTACGTGGACTGAACTATCGTCTGCGGTGGCAAGCTCCAGTATGCGGGGCAGCTTCATGAGGCGGGGTGCACGAAAAGCCACTCTAGAGGGATGTTATGCCCGCACTGTTATCAGGGTGGGTACGCACGGTTGGCCAGTGTAGTCGGTGCCGACCTTTCGTTCGTCGTGCATTCTGTTCCGATGATTGGGGTAGTGAGTAAAAAGGAGGTGCGGATCATTCGGAACAAATGAGTTTTCGAAACCTTTTTAAGGGTACAAGTACAGATAGATACTGGTTAGATATTGCATAGGGATAAGTTCATAGAAATCGTTAATAGTATACATCAAAGTTGACTTCTCGGTTTCTTCAATTCGTCTTTACAACACGGGCCCACGTTCGACCTGAGCGGGTTCCTCCTCAGGAATATCGAAGGTGGTCTTCATTGGTGTTTTGTCGCTGACACCGAGCGGCGTGTCATCCATCATGTCGTTATTGAGAGCGGCCGCGTCTCTGTCGACATAGGTCCTCGTTGGTCGAGATAGCAAGACGGCGAACACGAGGTTCAAGCCGATGCGCTCCTCGCCGGTTTGGGTCTCGATGAGAGGTTTGTCCCGATAGCCATTCAGGGCAAAGCTAGCGAGGACGAAATCTCCGCTCTCGAGCTCGGTTTCGAGTTGATGCAATTTTTGATATTCGCTGAGGGAAAACGCCTTACGACCATCGTAAATTGGAACGTCATGATCCCATGGACTCGGAACTAAGGTTGGATGAGTTTATGAAGGCAGAAGTAGCGTTGAACTTACCGGGACCGTGTGCGGTTGGCCTCGCCTTAAGAGATTTCTCTAGAGCGTGTTAGTCATGGGACAGAGAGGGTGTTGGGATACATTTACCTCCAGGTTTCCGGCCGGTGGTCAGCTCAACGCCGCCGTGGCTTACTGCAAACGTCGGGGTTTTGTATCCAAAAAGCATGGCTGCGGCCGCAAATTCTCTTGGGAAGAAGCGATGAACGCCTTTGATGCAAAGTCGGCGACAGTACTGAGTTCGCGAGGAGTCCGTCAGAAGGTCGGAGTGGGTACATTCCCCGACCATGAACCACACCACGTCGTGGGCGTGAACATCGACGTTAGCAAGACCTTTGGGGCAGGGTACGACGCGCTTGGATGTTGAGTTCGACCAGATGGGCAGCCAAGCATACTTGGAAATGTCGGCGGCGAACAGGGAGTACAGACGGTTGCCGAAACTTTGAGTGATGATCATATTAACGCGTCTAGGACGTTGTAAGATAGAGGCATAACGACATATTCGGTGGCGTACCGCATCTTTATCACATCGTTGGACAACGCTCTGGACAAAGTGCAAAAAGGAACGGGCATGCGACCAGTTTCAAATTCAAATCCAGCTTCTTCGTGGCGAGGGATAGGTTGCAGTTGGGTGGTCTGTTTTGGCATTTCCATGTGTTCGTCTTTAGTGGGAGATGGTTCGGTCATAGGGAGGTGGCTTTGGTTCGATGAGGAAGAGCCGCGGGTGGCGGGCATGATCTGTTCGTCTTGAAACAAGTTGAGGGAGTTTTGCGCTGCGCAAGTTTGGATCGGTCTGGCAAGTATTAGTGGATTTGAGGGGACGGTGGAAGGAGTGCGTACTGAGTGATATGGTCTAGCGGCTTAGAGGCTTTTTTCTTTCCATCGACCTTATCTTTGTTCGTCTTTGATTGGCCGTTTTCGTCGTCGCTGGCGATGGTGGCGTCGCTTCTGGAGTGTTGTCAGTGCCGTTGTATGGGAAACGATTTTGGGGTGTTACTCAGTAGCACATTTCATCTTCTTTGGAGCACCGGAGGCTTGACTTTCGGATGAACGTTTGCTCATGATGAGCGCGGGTTCGAAATGGGATTTTAGGTGGGATTCTCGAGGTACCTTTCATCATTTTTATCATCTTCGAAATCTATTGTCAGATCGGCCCAGTCATTGATGAACGACGATGTGATGTCAGGACGGGGAGGGGTACGGAGGAGACTTTCCGGTTGATATTGAGGTCTTGGGAGTGAATTCGATCTGTTCATTTACTCGCTTGCGCTATAGATTGGTCGGACTCGCAACTTGAGATTCCGCAGTGTTGTTAGTGAGGTGAGATACAGGCGCGTCATGGTGTCTGGTGACAGCGGTCAGTAAGTTTTTTT
>QLPD01004495.1:0-13261 GCA_003314085.1 Hymenopellis raphanipes
TCAACTAAATATTGCGTCTCGGGCCTAGCATCGGGATGGGGGAACGCGAGTTTAAGTGGGCACTCATTGACTACGGAAACGGTTATCATGGTGTTATTTTATGGCGCTAGGGGCGACGAGTTGATTTTGGACCTCCAATCCGGAGCAGTACAGGCATGAGAAGCGGCTGGAAGATGGACATATGGCTTCCGCTTCCGAGCTGCTCTTTGACGGCGCGCGCAATCGCGCTAGCTTGTACTGTTCAACCATCCTTACGCTGAAAACAGCCTTATAGTCCATTGTTCCACGACTAGATGTCGACTCTTTGACAATTTAGAGGCCTAGGTCAACTCTACGAATTCCATGGAGACTTTGCTGGAAATCCACGCTGTTTCAGCGTGTTGTCACCTTTCGTGCTTTGTTCTCGGCTGACTGGATGTGCTCGGGGGATCGCATACGACACTTTGTTGGGTAGCGTGTCTTAATTATCATCAACCTCGCTCTTCTTCTATCGCATCTCCAGACGATTTGATATCGGATTGCAAGTAAGTTTCAGGATGGAGCAATCTGTGAAGACAAGGAGAGTTGGAGATGTGGCGACGTGCGGAGAGGCACGGGTGATACTTCTCACCTTCCTGATTGGCGCAACAGGTGGTGTCTCGGTTAAACAGACAGATAAAAGTTTTTGTCCGCAATTCATATCCACTCGCATACTTGAACTGACGTTTAGTAGAACACGGACGGCCGGTATAGCCTAACGGTTGAATACAGCGCCTTGACCAGCTGCCTTCTTGATTTTTTTGAGACGCCGTGCAAGAGTTTGGACAATTTGTCGCCCCGGGTGTGTATACTTGCTCAATTCAGGCTCCGTTAACGGAGGAAATAATCGGACGCGGTTTCTAAAAGAAGGATACTGACTAGCTGTAGTGTCGGAGCACCGGTGTTGGTAGGATGTACAAAAGAGGATGAAGAGAAACCCCCGGACCAGAAGCTGGTAACTGAGGACTGCTTCAGAAGGAGAGGAAGGAGCTATCACGGAAGGAGGACGAAGACATGGAGGATGGAGTACGGATGCACGCGCCGTTTCCAGCGCCGATTTCTCTCCACCTTCTATGTCGTGGAACGAGTCATATTAGGATTCCGGAGGCAAGGCTCACGGCGGGCGATCCATCTTTGTCCTCACTGGACTCGGACATACATCATTCCTTCTTTGCCTTGAACTCCGTATCCTCCTCCCTCCCCCGCCTAGTCTCGTTCGTATTCGCTTCTCTTATTATATTTGCTCTTACAATCTTCATATATAGCCGGCTCTCCATACGTTTTCTCTGTCACCAACATACAGTCGTTGCTCGTGGCACATCCGTGGCTCACTGGTTGGCTTGGTGTTGCCACTGAAAATGATTCTTCGATAGATGGTATTTTTTGGTTTTTTCAGTGCTTCTCCTTTGTGGTAATCATCAGCTACACTCTGAGAAAAGGGAAGAATATGATTTTTTACGGACTTAGCCTCTTTCAAGTTGACGGGGAGTCAACTGAGTACATCGAGATACGACGCTGGGGTAGTAGCTCAACTGCTGCCACTGCGGTGCATAATTGAGATCCACTATTTTTGTCATAGTCCTTCGTTCTCAAAAATCCTACATAGACTGCTAGATGTACTTACTGGTAGGACTGAAGATAATCCAACTTGTAGGTGCGGAACACCGGACCGGGATCCCGGACACTTTCTCTTTCCACTATCATGACTGAAATCGACCTAGATGCTGCTTGGACCGTTAATGCTTCAACTGTGGGCACTACGAGTTTACGATGTCGGTGCTCCCTCGACAAACGCTGCATGAGCAAGGACATGCGAATCGGAAGATGGTGGTCGTCGGCTTGTGCTTGAACGTCTTGTGAGGCATTTGTCGGGACGCCGTATTAATGATCACCTCAAGACTCATGCGGCCTTATCTGTCTAGGACACGTCGGGCTTTTGATTAGGCTGTGGTTTGACATGCTTGCCTTTATCTACCGCCATCTTATAGGCATTCGTATGCCTCTCCAGCTGTCTTGCAGCTCTTGCTCGCTCATTCGCGCGGCTAAGAGAGCGCTTCCGATGGTCCCTTAGTGGGAGGACCAGATGGGACTTCAGGATGCGTCATCCTCCCAGATGACTACGCTTTCTACCTCTGCCTCCTGCTACGGCGCCTCTTCTCCATTCTTTAATTGCTCAGTGTTCTGTCTTGAACAGGACTAAGAACGTCGGCACCTTGGTAAGTCAATTCTTTTATCTACAATCCTAAACTGAGTGTTTGCCATGTAGCCGAAGTGACCTAATGGTTGACTGCTGAGCTGTAGATGGATCCTGATGTCTAATTTTTCTCTGTTGCATCAAGCACTTATCTCCTCCCTCATATGTGCTTGTCTCTATTCATTTTTCTCCCTATCATCTCTGTTATACTTCTTCGCGACAAGCTGGGATGTCTTCCATATGCCCTGCAGCCCAGAGCGACGACCCGGTATGTATTCGAGACGGAAAGAGAGGTTCTCATGAGGCTCATTTTCACTGTCGACTCTCTCATTGGCGGCAAAGGTAGTACAGCGGTATGAATACCTTTCATCATTCCTGTGACAGAACATGTCTATGTTTTTTTGGGTGCGACTTTACTACGCGATATGTATGTTGATGGGGGTCATTTACTGCTTTTTATTATAACATGCCGCCATCTTTCCGCGATGTAAGTACTTTATGCGCGCATCTAAAGAGGGGGGATGCAAAAGGTGATAGCGTACTGGCGGGCTGGTTGTGGAGAACTGGTAGCGGACACGACTTCCTCCTCCTCCTCACGGTCATTCAACGCACACTCTTCGGGTGCTAATCGTTCTTTCATGTGCTACCACTCATGGTAGCGGTAGCATAGGGTTACCTACTGCATCCGCTTCCGGTCATTTTTGGGTGTGGCGTTTCTATGAATGCCCGTGTAGCGGTTACCTTTTCTGGGAATTTCCTCTTTTTGCGCTCCCAATTTCTGCGAGTCGGTGTTCAAGTTGTTTGTTTGTGACGTGCCATCTTATATGTCTTGCGCGCTGGAGAGGGAAATGCGTGCCCGGTGGTGGACACGACGTTAGAACCCTTAATGCGTAAATTTTGTCCAATTGTCGAGCACCAACAATACATCCAAGTAGCACACGCTAAGCAATGCCAGCTGCCTATAACTCAGTTTCAGAGCGGCGAAGATGGTGTAGTGGTTATCTTCTGCCATCCTTCTCAAGGGCGTCCGTTTCCACTTTTTTGTGTCTGACTCTCTACAGACCCGTTCAAGTCTTCAGTCATCATTGGAGAAAGAGAGATGCAGACACAGCGCCGTTGAGCGCTAGCACTGACAGCCATCTTCTCAATTTCTCCCTTGGATCCGCCACCTTACCAAGCGGCCGAGTCACCACTGAAGAAGTTGTCGAGGGACGCTGTACGCAGATGTACAAGACTTGAGCCCTATAAAAGATACCGAGAATCATGCTCTCATGCTATTACACTCTAAGACGTGAGTCATTAGAGCACGGGTGCTCGGAAAAGTAAGTTGAACAGCGATTCATTGTTCAAAGGACGGAACCCGGCCATGACTGGAAATCTTTTGAAACGTCGCTTGCTGTGGACCGTGGACTCGGACGCCGCTGCAAGTGTACGACGTGTTCTACTGGACGAAATGTGTCTCCTGGATACAGCGGAGGTATTGCTTGCTATCAACGGACGGCGTCTCTCATCCACTGCCTTGTTTCTTGCGTTATATCTTTCCAGCAAAGCAACGTTTTCGACTGGTGCGCTATTATCTTGCTACAATGCATACGCTGTAGCCACCAGTGGAGTGCGATCGTTACTTAATGTTATCCGAGCAGGTATGGGTGACTGGTTACTTGCTCTATAGTTCCTGACATAAGGCGAAGGACGTTCTTTTGCCAGTGATAGACGATCATGGTGCGTGTTACGCCTCTTCCTGTGATCCTCGTGCCCGGGCCTTCATCCAGATTTCACGCCAGTGTTACGCGCGGGCAGGATATGTTGCCCTTGATGATGTCTTACGGTCTAGCATATGAACACTCATTGACAGCAGTGAAGTGTTCACCGATTACGCGCTACCGTCCAGCATGAAATATGTATCATTTTTCTCAGTCTTGATGGTTTTCAGAAGTAGAATACGGGTGCAAGGGACCATCTCTAAGCCGATATCTAAAAAGCGCTTCAGTCTTCATATGCTCAGGCACGATCCTCTAATGACAAGGCTCTCTATTACCACTACACCTTTGTGCGCTCGCATTGGAAGTGCAGAAGGATGCGAAAAGTCTGGCAGTTGCCTTCCATTCGAATACTCCTCCTACTTGTACTCCTGCAGTGTCTGCAAGAACTGTCGACATCGCACCATTCCAGAACTTGGCGGCAAAGTAATTGTCCTAAAAACCACGGACTGACGCCATGAATGCCCTGGATGCTCGCATCCACCCACCACGCATCATCGAACACCGGATCCTGGTATCCGCGCTCGAAACGTCTTCCGCAATGAGCGCGACTTCATTCCTGTCACTATACTGCACGAAACCAGTAGCGATGACGGCGGCGGGAGACGACGTCAGCCCCGGACCGGTGGTTTTATAGCGATTGTCTTTAGAATTTAGGAACGATGTCGACGATTCTGAGCCACACTGAGGCGGGAACGGCGAGAGTGACACAGGCGGGATGTGCTGGAAAGATCGGTGATGTCGGAGTGGAAACCACGACAGGCGTAGTGCCGCTAGGTGAGGTTTCTTCAGGTCAGATCCACGAGGCACGACACACATGGTACATGGGCTGCGATGAGACATTGACAGATGTACCGACATGTGTATGCAGAGTAAAAGTGAAAGTAAAAGTAATCCCTGGAAGAGGCTCAGATACACGGTTAGGAGGTGATTGTGCTGCTTACCTTGACTGAAAATTGGCCTCACCCCTTAGGGTCTTGAGCGCGGTCAAGCGCGAGCTTTCACCACGCGCGTCTGGGTCATCGTATATCCAGGCAAATCAAAGATTCATGTTACTTTGAACGATGCCGCGTTGTAACAGATGTCGACATCCGGCGGTGCGACGCTGAGGGATTGCGCTGCAGATGTAAATGTCGTTCCTAGTGCGTCCAAAGGTCACGGATAGCGTAGTATCAACGCGCATAATGCCGGGGAGGTATGAAGGCGGGTAGACCAGGAGAATTTCTGCAATGTGCATGGCTGGAGGGTTTTCATGAGAAGTCGATACAGCAGAGGATAAAAGTTTGCACTTACCTCTCGTGCTCCTGGAAAAACGCCGGCAAAAGTCTTCATCGATGTCGAAGTGCATCATCCTGGTAGATACGGGCCCTTTAACCCAGACGCGTCAACAACCGCATCAAAATCCTACGCCAGTCTTTGCGACTCCCATGCCGCAGGATCCGTTGGCGTTTCACTCTTCTCTGTGTTGTATCCGATCTATCGCGGTGTCAAAATTGAACAAGTCAGGTCGCGTACAACGCACCACTGAAAATCTTGGATCGCGGCCCACACTAGTCCTGTGAATGACGGGCTGGAATTGGACGGGTCGTCTATTATGTCGGCGAAGATAAGTGTTCCCTTCGGTGAGATGAGGAAGCATCTTTGGACAAGGGCGTGATCGAGTCCGCAGGACGAACGACTTGAATGAACGATACAACATTGATTCGATAACGGAAAAGGAGGTTCAACACGGCATCTTAGTCTTGGAGCCTTCGTGGTTGAAGGCGGCAACGGATAAGGTTCGCCTACAATGGGTGCTGCTTCGCACAGATGAGTTGAGGTGTCGAGAATACACCATTTCGACGAAATCGCACCAAGCCTATCTCTCTTTCGGAGAGTGTTTTACGAATCTGTCGTCGTGTAGCGCGCGCGTCTGGACTCATACTTTCCACCAGCGTATTGGTCCGCGCGATGGTTGCTTCCAGAGGCTTGGCGCGGATCGAGCTCATACTGTATGCTCGGTGATGATGATGGCAGGAAGGAAAGAGTCAAATGATCGACCAGCTCTTTTCAGGTTACTCCCATCATCATCGTCTTCCTCCCTCTGGCCAGACGATACACGGAACCAAGCACGGCGACTGCTGAGACTGCGTGAAAATGAGAGAAATACGAGGCTAGTATTAGGTGCGTTTTCCCTATTTTTATCGCATTGCCATGTATTCATGGTCGTATTGCACGTTGTGCTACGATGAACCAGTCTTCTAAATAAATACCGCTCTTCATAATCGCGCTCTGTAGCTCCATGCCTTAGGATGCTTCCAACTACCTGCGTACGGGCGTTTCGCGACGATGAACGTCCTCTAATGGAAGCTCTCTTTGAACACCCAGCCGGGCTGAGATTCCACAAACAAAACTGGAATATTCGCCGGTCCAAGCACCAGAGCCTGGGGAATCACTCCTACGATGCCTTCTTAGCCTCACGATACCGGAACCTTTTGGCCATAACAGCTAGCCCAAGGACGTCTCGCACATATTCACGTCCAAGACGCAATTAGATCTCTTGCTTCGAACAACTGAGGACGTCGACTCGACGCGTCCCATGTTCGTGTCGCATTACCATCGTGTGCATTTCCATTCGACGGCTCATGGGGCCTCATCGACTCTCGCAAGACGTGTCGCAGTACCCAAAGACCCCCTTCTTCATCCCAACGAGACGATCAACGTCGCGGCTATCGCCTTTCAAGTGGAGGGACATGCGGTCTTCAAGACCCATATCTAACCTGGCTCTGTAAATCATCCTTCATCCCTTGTAGACCTAACACGGTTGCTAGCCTCAGGATATCAGAACATAACGGCTAGCGCAAAAATGTCTCTCACATATTCACGTCCAAGACGCTGTCAGATCTCGTGCTTCAAACAACCGAAGACGTCGATTCGACGCGTCCCATGATCCTGTCGCATTATCATTATCTGCATTTCCATTCGATAGCCCATGGGTCCTCATCGACTCTCGCAAGACGTCCCGCAGTACCGAAAGATTCCCTTCTTAATCGGGCCAACCAGACTATCAACGTTGCGGCCATCGCCTGTCAGGGACATGCCGTCTTCAAGCCTGGCTCTGCACATCATCCTTCATCGCTGCAGACGTAACGCGGCTGCTTGGCTTGGACGGGACGGCAAGCTCACAAACCATGTCTCCTCCCAGTCGCTCATGCTTACGCGACCTGCGTAGCTCACTCATTTGGGATCCCTATCTTGCATCCATCCGTGAAGCAGTGGCTCGAGCTCGTCAGCGCTTTCTCCGAGGACTACCTGGAGGCCTGCCTGAATTACATATTGCGTACGTGTCTGTCGAGCTTTCAGTACAAACGGGCACTCATTGACTCCAAGGACAGGTTTTACAACGCTGGCTTTTGCTGTTGAAGACCACTCAGCCAGCGCTGGCTTAGTGGTCTTCAACATAAAGTAAACTCCGACCATCACTTTTCCTGTGATGTCGGAGAGTCTTCCCTATGACCTTTCCCAGCCGGTAACCTAGCGCTGTGGTGGTCTGTTTCAACTGCTATCCCCCTCTTCCCGGTCTTGTTGGTCTTCTGCTGCCTTCTGTGGGTCTTATGCTGCCAATTCTTCTGCCATCGGGGGGGACCGATCTAGTGACATCGTGATGGTCATCGGAGTTTACTTTATGTTGAAGACCACTCAGCCTAAGACCACTCAGCCAGCGCTGGCTGAGTGGTCTTCAACATTTGCCACTTGCTGCGACGACGCTATGGGGCTCCGATCTGGACCGGTCTTGTTTTGGCGACGGCGGAGGTAACAACCTTGTTCTGAATGATGACGCTGAAATGCGAGTGCATTGTCTGTCATCTTCGTACACTACGCGATCCGCTAAATTCTTAGCCTGAAGAGGACTTGATTTGTGTATCGAGAAGCACGTAGGCGAAGGGGGTCAGTATTCGTTTCATGCCGCAGAAAATCTCCGGTGTGTTTTAATAGCCACCGACCTCGCTTCCCGTCTCATCACATCTCTGTCTGACTGGGTTCTCAATATGGCTAAAGGAGCGCTTCGGGATCCGTTTTCGCCGAAGGACGACTCAACTACGCCTCAGATGGCAAGGACAGCACAAATTGAAACTTGAAGAGCATACACCTTATTGCACCTTCCTCCCTGAAATGGCGGCAGAGCTGGTGTACCGGTTACGGTTGCGGCTTACTGTCTTCTGGAGGAGAACAATTTTTTCTCCCCAAACCATATCCTTTCGCATACTGTAGGCAGTAGAACAATCATGTCGGAGGGCCGATCTAGCCTAACGGCTAACAGCACCGTCGGTCTTGATGCTGGTTTTCATAGCTTTTTAGTATCTTCCACCGTGCGTTGTAAGTCCTTGCTCCCACTCGTGCGTATTTATGTTGCCTGTTCTCTATGGTCTAATATACACACAGGCTTTGTCTGCATTTCATTCCATATGCAAACAGCTCGTCATCCAGGTTGTTTCTTCCCTGTAGAATTCATGCCTTCCTTCATCTAGGAAGGACCACGACCACCTCGTAAGCTCTTCCCCATCGTGAGGCACCTTCGTTTTGTTTTCTCATGCGAGGCTGAGAAAGAGTGTGCCGGGAAAAGCAGCACCGAGGCTGATTGACGAGAACAAGCATAACGTCGCTGCATTCTAGTCTCCACGCCTAGGACGGTTGCTGAAGGTTGGCTTCTACCGACTACCTTTCGCTGATGTGGTGTTCAGTTTCTCTCTCGACACACACGCTCTCTGTATACGACAAATCGACTTGAGTTTGAACGATGCCGTTTTGTAACGGATCCAACGAATCGAATATGTGGAAGGTTGGGACATTCGGTGAGGCGACGCGCTGTAGATGAAAATGTCGTCTCTATGCTTCAAGGGTCATGAATGGCGAGGCGTCAACGTGCATAATGCAGGGGAGGTATGAAGGTGGATAAAACCACAGAATATTGGCGATGTGCGTGGCTAGATGGTTCGATGAGATGTCGATAATACACTGGAGGACGAAAGTAAGCACGTACCTCTTCTGCTCCCAGAGATACGCTCCAACAAAAGTCCTCAAAGTTGACGAGACATCATTCCAGTGCGGCACTTGAACCCAAACGCGTCCGCATCGAAATCCTTCGCAGTCTTCCGACTCTCATGCTGTGGGATCCCCTGGCGTTCCACTCGGCCCCGTTATCGCGCATGTATTCAATCTATCGCGACGTCAAAATTGAACAAGTCAAGGTGTAACATCAGATAAAACGCACAACCGAAAATCTTCACAGATCGCATCCCACACCAGCCATCCCAGACAAAATCCGCGAATGAAGACGAGTAAGGACTTGGACAGCTCGCCTACGACGTCGACAAAGATAGGTGATCCCTCTGTTGAGGAGAGGAGAGGTAACTTGGACAATGGTGGCATCGATGTTCCTAGGTGGCCGCAGGATGAACAACAGAACGTTGCCTGGACTGAAGGCGAAGGAGGTTCAACACGGCATCTGAGTCTTGGATCCTAGCGTCGATACTACGGCTTCCAGATAGACCAGCGTGGTGTTTCTCATTGATGAGTCGAGGTGTCGAGAATAGAACATTGCGTCAAGCCTTTTATCTGTCGTCGCGTAGGTGCGCGTCCGCGTCCTTTGGCTAATAGATCTATTGAACTGACAATGACAATAAGCCAAAAAATCTAAAATGAAGGAACCAAGACCTACATTTGGGATGGACTCATACTTGCCACCAGCTTATTGGATATCCCACTGTCAATGTATCCTGCGCTGGCCAAGAGATTATCCGCGCGATGGTTTCCTGCAGAGGCGTGACGCGTATCGAAGTCGGATGCTCGGTGATGATGATGGCAGGAAAGAAAGAGTCAAATGATCGACGTGCTCTGTTTCGTCTTCCTCCCATCATCATCCTCCTCCCTCTGGCCGGACGATACACGGAAAGCACGACGACTGCTAACACTGCGTGAAAATAAGCCAAATATGAGGCTAGTATTAGGCGCGTTTTCCGTATTATTGTCGTGTACTCCCTTGGACTCATGGCCACATTGCAGGTACAATGTAATCTAGTATTCAAAATAAACACGGTTCTTCACAATCGCGCTCCGTAACTACATGACCCGGGATGGCTCGAACTGCCTGCGCACAAGCGTGTTCACGACGGACTGATGAACATCTTCTGACAAGAACTCTGTATATTGGACAAGGTTTCCTCCTCGACTTAGCTTAGGCCGAACACATGCCAATATTTCCTCTTGATATCATGCTCTCGAGGACAGTCTTCGCCGCCGCCTCAAGCGCCACATCAGCCTGCGGAATCAGGCTGTCGACTCCAAAGCTGACTTTTACAATGCCTTCGTAGCCTCAGAACACCGAAACCTTTTCCCGTATCCAAGCCGAAGGACGTATTTACGCAAGACGATCTCGGATTTCGCGTCCCGGAAAATAGTAGTACGAGACCGACCAAGTGGTGACGGCTTTCAAAGGAGGGATTCGAGTGTATGATATAGGATGAGCTTGAGCGTGCCACAGGAGAAACGACATCTGAATCGAACTATGGACTCGACACTCATCGGCTTTTTTCGGTGAGATACATGGAGGAGAGGGAGTACAGACGAGCGCTTGCGTGTTTTGGTAATGTCAGGCATTTGTCGCTGTGCCGTGTCAATTGCCACCCCGCAAGACGACGTCGTTGTGTCTGTTCAGGGCACGCCGGACTTTGGACGGTGTTTGGATCGTGCCGCTTGCTCTTGTTCGCCAAAGTCGTACTAGGAATTCGCGCGTCTCTCCATGACCTTGCACACAGCGCTGTCTTGTCTATTCATTTGCGCGGCCGAGAGAGCGCGGAGGGGAGCTGGGGTGGAAAGCTCAGATGGAAAGATAGCGGTGCAAAAAAGAGGGCAAAAGAAAGAGGAGCATAACTCTGTCACGATGTCCTCCTTGAAATCTCGACTGTGCGTGCCCCGTCGTGGCCAACCAATTGCTTAGACTCCTTCACCAGCGCTATCCTCTTCTTCTTTCTTCGTCGTTTGATCAGGATCAATAACATCACCTACTAGGAAAGTCAATTCTTTTGTTCAAGATCTCAAAATGACTATCTACTGTTGCCAGCGTGACCTAACAGTTCAATGCTGAGCTTTCAAGCTCGAAAGGATATTTTTGGCGAGTTGCTTTAAACCATACGTGTCCCTTACGCGCGCACACACGCTCACTCGGCCTCGACTTATCATTCTCCTCCGCGATATGTTCGTCCTTGTCATATCCTTGGACATTTCAGGACTTTCTTTCTGCTGTGACCGCCTTTCCCACTCTTCGACTGTGATCACCGTCGAGCCGGCATCTTATCTTTCCACGTCAGCGCGACGCGCCTGCCGCCGGACTCAAGGTGCGCATCGTCTCCTTTACCTTCTATTCTAAGCTACGGGCTGGCATCAATCTCCCGGCGTCGAAGTAGGTCATGGACTATTTGCTACTAGATCTGATGGTGGAGCAGTAGCTCACATGCTGCTATGCGCCATAAGAATAATAGAATCCAGAAACTTTTGTTGCACTTTCTTGTTGCTGTACTCTTCAATACCGACTGTATCATTGATCCAAGTGGGCAAGTTTGACCTAGCGGTTGGCCTACCGCTCTTAGCAAGGTTCGAATAATGGCTTGTTTTGTATTGAAACTGCAAGTACCTGGAACCAACCTGGATTGGAGCCCACAGCGGCTGCTCTGTAGGAGCAATACTAAGGAGATTCTGAGCCTCGAAAGGCATGACATTCTGCAGCTCTCCTCCGCTTCCAAGTTCCCCTTCTTGCTTGCCGTCCCGACGTACTATGAAATACCACGTCGTTCAGGATTGCCACTTCATGTCATAAGTAGAATGATATGCATCCGGTTTCGCCTAGCGGTTAATCTGGTCACTTTGGGTTTGAGGAATCGTTTTTTCTTACGCCAAGCCCCGCCCTGCCCCCTTACTCCTCTGTGTACCCTTCACACTCATCTGTGAACGCTGCAGCATTGGCCGTCTTTTTCGCGAAGGCGCTACGGTCTTTGCCCTTTCTTAGTGTGTCCTTCATCCACATGCGGGATGCCACATTGCATGTGCCAGGACAGTTTGCGAGTTTACTCTCAGACAAGTAGTCCTGTTTCTTGTATGCCGGAAGGGCAATAGTTCATTCCTTACTGTCCTTAGTTGAAAACGGACAATTGAATTTTTATAGGGTAGCATGAAATTTTGGCCAGCCTTGCTCTCTGTCATCTCCTCCAAGTTCTTCCATCCTTCTCGAGATTGTATTGTTCCCTGACCTTCGAGTTCAAGAAATACGGAGCGTCATGCATGCTTCGAGTACCACAATAGGCCCATGCTAGAGGAGACCGGGCTAGCTCAGTGGTTACCGGTTTCCCATAAGGGAATATGAGGACTTTTGCTTGTTCGTTCGAACAGTCAGAAATGTACACACCCCTTTGAATGGTAAAACACGGCATTGGGTGCTCACAAGAACAGTCACATTTGATCTATTGACAAGATAAATTAGATTTGCGTACACTCCGTTCCACAAGTTGACGTTGAAATAGTCGTACTAAATGATGGACGGGCGCCACTGGCTCGTTTGCACCCACCCACGACGTGTTGTCGAACTCAGGATCCTGGAATCCAAAGGCCGGAATCGCTCAAAAAGCTTTTCCCAATGAGGCTAGCGCGACTTCGGTCCCGTCGTTATGCTGGACAACACCAGTGGCGATGACCGCAGGGGGACAAAATCCACCGGCCGTTGGTGACGTTGACTGCAATGATGTTTCGTCCGTCATTCAAAGCGACGCTGAGGACATCGACCTAGTCGCAAGATTGAGCCTTCCCAGATTATCGCGGGCCGACCGGGGCTCCGGTACAGTTGATGGTAAGTAGAGGTTGTCGCTGATAGGGTTTCGAACTTGTGATAAGTATCGTGGATTCGGAGCACAAACTTTTGACTAGGCCGGCGCAGGCGGGATGTGCGCTGGAAAGATCTGTGATATTGAAGCGGAAACCGTGAGCACCAGCAGTGCCACCAGGTGAGGCTTCTTCTCCTGTCCAGATCCACGGGGCGCTCTCGAATGACAGGCTTGGTACGCGAGCTGCGAGTGTTGCTTCAGAGGTATCCGGCCACTTGACGAGTTAGCTGTGTGTACCGGCAATGAGGGCACTAACCTCCGCGACTACATCACGGTGACTGGAGCGCTTCATAGCGAGCTTGAGGATCCGCTGTATACCGACGTCAAGTGGCTGCCACAAGCCCGTACAGTTGGCAGGAATGAAGAGAATAATAATCGTC
>QLPD01004498.1:0-15439 GCA_003314085.1 Hymenopellis raphanipes
CAAGACCCTCATCGTGCGGAACGTCCCCGTGCGCGATCTCGTCACGGAGATCCTCGCCTCACAGACATCGCTCGTCGACCTCCAGCTGGAGGACAACTCGCATTTTCGAGCAACGGGGATACCTCCGCAGGCGCTGGATTTCCTTTCGCGCAAGGGACTGGTCGGTGGTTTCCCCGTTCCAGCGCTGGAGTGTTTTCGCTTTTCCGTACATCCAGAGCATATGGCCGCTGTGCAGGAGTTTTTGGAAGCTCGGATGGAGAGTGGATTGGAGTACTGTGGGATTGCGGTGGATAGGCTACGGTGTCCTCGAGTCACCGCCGAGTGGCAGGCGATGATTGAGCCGTTCGTGGAGAATGGGTTGGATGTGGAATTGTTCATTCCGGAGACACAGTAAGATGTATGTACGATATTTGTGGAGTTTGTTGTATGTTGTATCCTACCTTAGCATTATGGACTATGGATATTGCTGTTCCATTGCTACTCCTAAAAACAAGAAAGAGAATCATCTCAAGAGACTGTTGAGATGGGATCACAGTTGATTATAGCAACGACGGCAAAAGCATCCCTGTTAATGCTGCTTCAGAAGTCACTAGAATCAATCTACTCTCCCAACAAGGCTTGGGACACATCCTACATGAGAATATCCGCACCCGGCAAAAGCCATCTAAACGTGATACTCATCCTCATCGATCTCTCAATCCACCGTCCCCCCTCGTCATCATCCACAAAGTCGGCCTTTCTTTTCTCGATGCCATGCGTCCACTTGTACCGCGCATCCCCAGTCATAACGATGATGCTTCCCTCCGGGAGGTAACAGTCGTATGTCCTCCTCTCCGCGTCTACAGAAACGAACTGCATAACACACCCGCTCGCAAAGCTCACGCCTATAATCCCATCTCCAAACCTCTTCAACAAATCGACGTGTGCTGTGATGCCCTGGCCCGGCTCATACCGATTAATGATCGCCTGCCTTGCAAGCGTCGTAGATGCAGGAAACAAGAGTTTGTGAACCTCGGGGGGCAGCGATGGTTTTAATAACCCTGAAAGCTCGTCTATAAGGGAAAGGAAGATGGGCGGTAAACCCGTGGGTGGGTTTTCGGGCGTCCCGGCGCGGCAGAAGAGCATGATTTGGTCTATGTGTGGCGCGGTGAAGTATGTCCGGAGGCAGTGGGCGACGATGGTGTCTGCGAGCGAGGGCGGGAGGCGGAGGGAGGGTGTGTAGAAGAAGCCGGGTATCGGGGGCGCGTCGAGGAGGGCGGGAGAGGGTTCGTGGACCGGGAGATCTGAGGGGGGAATGTTGGTAGGGGAATCTATTGAATCGGCATCTCCGTCAAAAAGGGAATCAGGCTGCGAGGTAGAGGACGCGTTCCCCGAGTAGCTGGAAGAATCGGGAGCAACAGAAGTGTCGATCGAGAGTTTGGGTATTTTAGGGTGACGTGTTTCCTGGCGAGGACCTTTAAAGGGGGAAGTGACATTCCAGGCCTCTAATGGTGAGCCCTTTCTCTTGTTCCCTGTTTTCGGGGACGTTGGACACGCCATAAGTAGTAGCAGTTGAAATCACGGTGAGCGACGGGCAGCTTATTTGGTCCGGGTATACATACCCGTCGTTGCCGGATCTCTTATTATGCTTTCGTGATGATGATGGTCATGTCGGCTGCAGTGTATCGTCTTTCCCAGTGCCACTATGGCTCCGTCCAAAATGCTCCATGTCGCTGGAAATGCACCGGACGAGATCAAGGCTATCTTAGCGGACCCGAGGGAGATCCTGAAAATGTATAATAAGGATGGGCAGTTGACTGGTTTTGGAAGGACCGTGCTTTCGACTTTAAGCGTGACAGAGGTGTCTTTGGTGAAGAAGGCGGAGGAACCGATGAGAGACGAGGCTCGGGTTGTGTGCAGGCTTATCGTAGATGAAGGTATGTGTCAGTTCATTGCCATCGTTTGTTATTTACGTCGCATTTGATAGAAATGTTGAATGGAGCGGATACATTACATGGTGGCTGCTCTGCATTCTTGGTCGACATGCAAGTCAAGTCTACTACATATCTGTCTGGCCTCTGACTCGTGCCTAGATGTTCTACTCTACCTATCATTGTCTACGGAATGATGAACACGGACAAGTTTCTAATGAGTGTTTCCCAATCCATAAACATGACCTATCACTCTCCTGCTCTTCTGTACGTGTCCGTATTGTGCTCCCACATTAAACTGACATCGATCCCAGCGGTGACGAGCTCAAGATCGTTAATACTACCATGACTGTGGGAACAAAATCCATGGTTGCGCGTACTGAGGCAAGTAATTGATTCCATTTCTTGTGAATCCTCGCAACGTAAACCTTCTTAGATCTGGAATGTCACTCGCAAACGTCTCGTTGCTTCCGGCATCCATGTCAAGATGGAGCCTTCTCAGCCTAAGCTTTAGATTTAGAAGTAGAGACGGCCGGAATCTGCTCTTGATACCATGTGCTATTCAATCTAGTAAATACCAAATTGCTTCTTCTACACTGCTACAGGTTCGGCGGGCCGAGGTGGCCCACACAGTTAAAGTACAACTTGAGTTGCTGGTCGGTTGCGGTAGCTCCAAGTGGACAGCTTTCTTCCGACTTGCTGCCAGTAGCCACGAACAGTAACATTTAAGTATCCTTCCGTAGGAACCGCTTGAAGAGCTCAGCCTCCAAAAGCTTCTCGTACTTATTAGTCTATCCTCTACTTAATCTACAATGCATACCGCATACCTGAACTTCCAACTTTTCGACAAATATATAATGTATTAGTCGACGTCTATCTTCCCGTCTCTGCGGCAACACTATCCCAAAACCTAATCCACTTCGTCAGCAAAGCCCAAACATCACTGACCAAAATGAACAACATACCGACACCGCTCAACCAATCTCGCATCCGTACGCACATTCTCAACAAGAGGCGCCCCATCTTCCGTCCGGTTAAACACCCTCGGCCCATCTTCACGGTACGCCTCCCATCGTCGCGGTGCCTCAAACAGCGTCCCATACAACACATCCCAGTACGCCTTGAATCCCACATCATCCGATTCACGAGCACCAGGAGAGTTGGGAGTGCCGTCCAGAATAAAGTGGAAAAACGGCTGCGTGAACGCGCGCTGAAACTCAGGGTTACGGTAGGATGGGGCTCCGGGGTCTTTTGCTTGTCTAGTAAAAACGCATCAGGAAAGTTAGCCGAGGACACTGGGGAGAAGGGAAAGGAACCGTACGAGAAGAAATAATACGTGACGTCCTCCCCGTGGAGCGCAGGCGGGACTGCGAAGATACTTTTATATGCACGGCCGGGGAAGGCGTCAAGGAGGGAGAGTGCGGGGCAGTCGAACATTGCTAGTGAGAGAGGATAAACGAGGACTAGGCGATATGGGACAGATGCTTACTGTCAGCAAGAACTGAACTGAAAGGTTTCTCCAAGCCTTCAAAGAGCGCCGCTGCTGAAGAAGCTTGCTCTCCACTAAGATGGGGAAAGTGGTTCTGGATATAAAAGTCTAGCGGTCCTAGTGCGGGGTTGGCGAACACGGTGCCTTCATCGCTGTTGGTCGTGACCAGTATACCCTCCTAATAGAGAGGCCACCATCAGAAAAGGTCCCGCCAACGAAGTAGCGAAAGCATTACCCCATTGACCTTATGCTCCTTCAACGCCTGTGAAGGACTCTGCGTAATAAAGCTGCCATCGACAACGGAAACGAATACAAACGAGCCGAAGAAACCTCGACTGCCGACCTCCTTGTTGATCTCTGCGAGCTTCTCCTCAGGTAACTTGCGTAGACATTTGAGGCTGGAGCATCTAAGCATTGAATAGTCCAGGTCAGCAAAAGATTGCTCCCGAAAACCTAGACAAAGACCTACTTGGCTTCTCTCAAAACCTCGGCATAACGGCCTTCGGGTATCGCGTCGTCGTAACGATACTGCGTCAAAATAGCAGTACTGCTCGTGATGCCACGCTTGAAGAGCGGTGGAATGGTTTGCCCGTTGTTGGCAATGACATGTTCGAGGACCGACTGAGCGCCTAGTTTGTCACCACTCAGTCAGCCACTGCCCGCGTAAGAGATAAAAAGCGCATTACCGGCGGACTGTCCCCAGATCGTTACCCTCGATGGATCTCCACCAAACTTGGTGATCTGCCATATGTACAACATTCAGTTCCTCAAATCGAAATATAAAAGGAAAGGAAAGCATACATGTTCCTGTACCCACTGGAGCGCGAGCTGCTGATCCAACAATCCAGCATTAAGTGCCCCATCTTCCTTGACGTCCTTGCCCGCGAGAAACCCAAACATCCCGAGGCGGTACTGCAAGAGCACCACGACCGCCCCGTCCTCTCCTCCGCCTTGGACTTGCTGCATTCCATGGATGAGGTCGTCGCCGTTGAAAAAACTGAACCCAACGACACCCTGGAGGGACCCAATAGTAAATCCGCCTCCGTGAATCCACACGATGACAGGGAGCCGTTTCGACGCGTCGATTTGACCGGGGACGTACACGCTAATAGGCACGTTCAGCGAGCGTACAACAATCGCGCATATGCTTACTTGAGAAACAAGCAATCCTCCGATTCGGGTAGGACGACGCCGAATGGCGGCACATCAAATTTTCCACCCTTTCCGTCGGCGAGGCCAAAGCCGCCTTGACGACATTGCGGCGGCTGAGCGTTGGCATCCTCGAGAGCTGGATATGAAGCGCTTCTTGTAAGTCGCTGGGGTGCGTTGAAGCGCAGAGCACCTGCGACGCGTCAGGAAATCCAGTCTCCGAATGAGTCGCGTAATACCTATCGGGGGAGCAGCATATCGGATACCCAAGAACTGCGTGTTATTGGAAAACGTCGGGTCCCATATCCCACGGTAATTAGCGTATCCTAAGTCAACCACAGGAACATACGCCTCAGCCTCTGCATATACGCCGAGGGCGGCGAGCAATAGAAAGGCAATAGCGCGGAGAAGAAGTCCGAGGAAAGACATGCCGTCGGTACCACAAAGCATCGAGTGGTTATATAGATTCAAGTTCCTTCATTACGAATCGAGCGGACACGAAGCCGTTCACCCGAATTGTTCTACCGAGTCCGTTAGTTGAGTCATTTGCGAGTCATGGTATGGTGCGCCGTTGAATCACTTTCCCGTGATGGACGTCAAGCAGTCTTTCGCAGGTTGTCAGCAGATACTTAAAATTAGAGTAGTGTATACAAACCTGATAGTTCCGATGAGAGTGGAGGTGCACCAAGGTATAAGTAGTAGTGCCGATTTGCTACAGATGGCAGCGAAGGACAAGGACTATTCCCGAAGCCCGGAATATTAGCCGAAGGACACAAGCTATGTCAGCGGGTACATCTTAAGGTGACAGCGACGACGTTGTTTGGACGGAAAAAGAAACAAATGAAAGGGTAGTATTTTTAGGCAGAGCGATGACCATGATACACGTCCTGAAGGAACCTACTAAGACGACCACGACTTGATCATTTCCAAGTCCGGTACACATCCCTTGTCGCGCAGATAATTCATAATATCTCTAGCATCGACCTTCATCGCGACCTTGAGCAGTTCCGGAAACTCGCTACACCGCATCCTATCCGGAATCCGCCTTCTCGTCCCAGAAGATTTCTGCTGTGGCTCAACGAGCATACGCACTAGTTGGAGATCCTTCTTGCGTATGGCGATAATAATCGCGATAGCGTCCTTAGCAGCAGGGTTCGCGCCCATTTCGAGGAGGTAGCGTATGAGGGGAATGAACGAGGCGTGAACGGCCATCGTTAAAGCGAATCCGCTGTGGGCGTTGACGTTGAGAGGGGGAATGGCTGGGTTTGCTTCGATTAGGCGGAGAAACGGGAGAGGCTCATCAGCGTCCGAGCGAGGTCGTTTACGGGCATCTAGCCTTCGGAAAAGGTGTTTGGGCAGCTCGGTCATTAGGTACAGGTTGGTGGCAGAAGCACATCGGGTGCATATGATGTCGAGGACTGGGGGTGTGCAAAGGCGGTAGCGTAGGACCTTGGAATAGAGATTGGGCGGCCAGTCGATGGAGTGCGGGAGGATCCTTTGGGTAATGTATTGCGCTCGGAATGAGTTGGGGCTGGAGTCGAATACGTTTTTGAGGTGACGCGAGGTTAAAGGGAGGTGTTCGGATAAGGCGAGTAGTTGTATGTGGTATAAGAGCTATCGAAGTGGTCAGCTAAGGCCTTGAACGGAAATGAATATGCACCTCTACTGGCAAATACTGTAATCCCAAGGACATGTAGATATCTCTATCCCGAACTTTGGAGAATGGCTGTCGTTGAGTTCACCCTCAGACGGCTTTAGATTCAATAAGACAATTGAAACTTACGCGTAGATGCTCTTGCTCGCCCTTCCGCGCTCTTCCCTCCTCTCGCTCAGAGATCCATTGGTGGTGCGCAATCCCCTTCTCGCGTAGCTTTGGCGCGAGTTCGATCTTGCTCGCCGGCTGACCCATAGGCAAATGTGGAGTGCCGCCGTCGCCCTTGTGGCTGCTGTCGCTGGCGTCGTCGTGATTGATGATGGCAGTGGTAAAGCAAGAAGGCGATGACGTTCCCGCGATCGTTGGTTCAATCTCGCCCAAGGGTTTCTAACACTACTTCTTCTCAACCGCTATAGTGCGGGATGATCTCCCACACCGTCTGAAGGAAAGGTTAGTAGTATTACATTATACACACTAACCGGGAGAATTATATCAAGTTGACCGTCTATCCATGCGTAAGCGTTCGTTGTCGGGTCAAGGGTTCGATACCATCCTAGACTAGAATCAGTGCGTTGACTTGCTCGTCATACACCGACTACTACTCAGCATCGCCGAACATCAGGGCACGGTTGGGGGAGAACGGCCAACAAGGGCGCCATATCCAGCGCGGTGGTGACACGACTTCCACCGGTGTGAAACCGAGTGGGAAAGAGACGCGTCATGTAGACGACGTCCCAGGCAAGAGTCCGCTCCGTCTACCTAATTCGTCGGGGTCAAAGATTCTACAGCCGTAGTTAGCCCAAAAGAAAAGAATAACGTTGACTTACCGTAGCATAGTTTAAGCAGGGTAAGCCGTTTCAGTGACCCGAATGAGGCGTCCTGTAGGGAAGAATGAGCTCACGGCAGAGCAAATAGAGACAAGGTTGTACATACCAGGCGGTTGACTCCAGGAGGTTTTCATGTCCGACTAGGCTCTCGTTGCCGAAGCCCTGAGGGAATATAAGTCGAGTTCCACGCGTAAAAGGGTCTACGCGCCATTGCCCAAAGCAACGATTTCTCGCTGGGCGGGATGTCTACAGAGTCCGTTAGTTCAGTCATTTCGTTTGCATTTGCGAGTCATGGTATGGTGCGCCGTTGAATTGCTTTCTAGTGATAGATGTCAAGCAGTCTTTCGCGGGTTGTCAGCAGATACTTAAAATTTAGAGTAGTGTATACAAACCTAATAGTTCCGGTTTGTGCTGGAGAGTGGAGGCACCAAGGCATGAGTAGCAGTGCCGATGTGCTACAGATGACAGCGAAGGGCAAGGACTATTCCGGAAGCACGGAATATTGGCCGACGGCCACAAACTATGTCAGCCGTTAAATTTGAACTTGAAGGTAACAGCGACGACGTTGTTTGAACGGGGAAAGAAACAGAACATTATGCATGACAAGATGAACCTAGATCGTAGCATATGTCTCTCGACAAGAACGACACCGTGGTCGAATTATGCATCTGAAGAGAACGTAAAACCGGACGGCAAGATTGAAAAGGTCGAGGAACCAGCCGTAAAGGCTCTAGCGGATATCTTCCAAAAGCACGGTCAAGATTGCTTGTACTCAGTAAGGCCAGCTGAGGGACAGTGACTCTTTAGGCCTTCAGGTCATGAGGCAGCATTACGAGACGTCCGCAAGTGAGACGGCGGCTTTGGCCGGCTCCGGTCAGGCGGGAAGGAGATGAGAAATCTGGGCGCTTTGCTGAGAGGGAAAAATGAAGACAAGGATAACTGGACATGATAGTCACGGTGGTGGTGCTATAAGAATGAGTAGAGTGGTCAACAATTGAAGGAAGAATGGAGCTTCTCGGCTGATTTCGGCAATCACCGAATGTTTCCCACGGCTCAGTTTCCATTTAAACCCTCCCCCTCCAGTCTCTTCACATCTACCATCATGGCCATGGCCCAGTCTACCACTGAAGTGCGATTCCCTCCATTTCCCGCTGGGCCACCGCCAGGTGTCACTATCATTCCGTTTACCGAATGGAATGAGATAGGAATCTTGAAAGAAACTTCTGACGAAATCGAACGCGACTCACTTGGCATCCCCACTGTTCCTATGCCATCTGCCCACGCCACGGACGTACCAAAGACCAACGCTCGTCAGTACGGTGCGATGCCTAAATCGCGTAAAGGCAAGAAATCTTCTGCTGCGCCTGGTAAGCAATGGCACGAAGAGTGGATTGGGCAGGAAAACTATTTTCAACCTGGTGGCTACGCCCCGTATGTATATTCGCGTTAATTCGATGTAACGCTAACTACCTCCTAGTATTTTGGTTACTGAACGTCTCTACGCGGCATCGGAAGACTTTGTGCTTAGCCGAAATTGGCCAAAGGAACACGAAGCAAACTCGCCACTATCTATTCGCAATCAATATGATCAGGTATGCCTTTGGCTTCGTACTGTGGACTGATAAATTGACATTCATTCCTCACCTAGTTGCGGATCTTCATCGGTCTCATCGCGAGTCAGCAGGACCAGAATCAGAAAAAGAAGAAGAAGAAGATTGACGCGACCGACGACGTTGTCGAAGATGACGAGGACGAGTTGTCTGATGAAGGGTTTGAGGGTTCCCCCGCAAACGACCATGACGAAGACTTTCCCCATTCGTCGGGTGCCATGGCTGAAAAGCTGTGGGCGTTTTGCGACGACCCGGAAGAAAGGATTACCGTTTTTCTATCCCAGATGATGTTCACCAAAGGCTGGATCTAGTAAGCTCCCCTACCATCTGTTCAAATTCTTTCATTCATATTTCGACAGCTCTGATCACTTCTTGTTCAGCATTCCTCGTCTAGTCCGCTTCTTCCTCATTTTCCTCCTTAAGAACAAGGTCTTGGAGAGTGAGGCAAAAGTGAAGCGCGCACTGAAAATCGCGGAGATTGCGGTCGAAGAACTCCCTCTGATCTCCAAAATTGCAAAGGCTTTCCCCGACGCGTTGAATGCCGCGTTTCTGAATTGCTTCGGGATTAGACCGGATGTGTTCTTCCCCGAGGGAGACGAATTCGCGACCTCTCCGCTGCCTGCGCCGTTGCCCGAAGAGACCAAGCAAGAGGACGATGTCGAAATGAAAGCGGCGTCTACTTGGGGTGACGGAGGTGGCTGGAGTTCTACTGAAGGCAATGGCTGGGACACTTCTGCCGGGGATGGATGGGGCGCTTCAGGGAGCGGTTGGGACACGTCTAAGGATATTGGAGGATGGGATGACGAAACCCCAACGGAATGGTTGATGCCTGTGCCAAAGTGCCTCATGACCTTTCTTGGGGCTACTGCGCTGCCGTTGACGCACACGACGGGCATCGTCGAACAGTCCACGCGTCGCATAACCAAGATTCTTCCTCCGCCGACTACGCTTCCGCCAAAGTCCGCTGTGTCGAGCAAACCGCGCGCAGATGCTATTGAGGCGGAGCTCGAGCAAAGGTTTACGCGTGTTGTGTTTAGTCCTTGGGACGGCGAGACTCCCACTATCCACAAGTTGTCCAAGGGCGCTGTCTTGGAGGAGGGAGAAGATGGCCCGGTGTCGTCTGCAGGCGGTCTCAAGCCGCACAATCCGTGGAAGGACGATATTACTGTTTTGGTGGAGCATGATACTGCGAAAGTTTTGAGTCTTGGTATGGGTATTGGGGGGTGGTTTGTGCAGATTGCGCGGCAGGACGATTTCGAGGCTGTCGATGAGAAGAAGCCGAAGAAGAAGAGCAAGCGGGGCGAGTTGAGGTTTTGGTATTTGGCAGGATTGACTCTGACGTTGACGAGTTATCATGTTATGGAGGATAAGACGGTTTGAGGGGGGTTTTGTTTCCACCTGTATATCATAGTCGTCGTGTATTGTATATTGCTATCATCTCTGTGTCTCATAATACTCCAACTTGACTGTAAAACGCGCCACCAATGGTCGTCAAACCGCTTGTCGCTATGGCGAAACGCGATGGTCCGTGCGTGGGATAATGCCCTGCCGCATTTAAAGTCGCGTCTTCCTTCCTGCATCCTTCTTCCAATTGCCATCAACCCAATGTCGAAAGCCGAAGCCCGACGCATGATCGCCGCCGTTATGAACGACCCCATCCCGTGGTACAAGCAGTCCAACCCAGTGCCCTCGCGCGCCACGGATGAGAACATCCGCGAAAGCCTGTTCGCACTTACACAGCTCAAGGAGAACCTACCTGATGCGAAATACTCCCCTGTGACTTGGGAAGAGGCGCAGTGCATATTCCCCACCATCAACCCCACCCGCGCGACGGACATGTATTCCTGGAGGGTGGTGTGCGTGTTGCTGATCACCAAGATCGCACGCACGGAGGGGAATGGGAAGGCGGGTGTTGTTGTTGTGGATGCGAAGCAGATTATGGGGCTGGATCCGGATGGGACGAAGACGCCGTGTAAGTGTTCGTTTGCGATTGCTGCATCCGGTTGAGCTAATAGCTGATATATAGGTTCGCTGTTCCTTTCCGCGGGAGACTGCCCTCCTACGGAGGTCGAGATGAAGGATATGGAAAGGCAGAAGATTGGGATTGTTGCTGATCCTGGAGTGGTGGTTGAGTACCAGGTGTCTTATTGGAAGAAGCTTAACCTGGTGTTGTGAAAGTGTACATGTTGGCTTCTCAATTTCATGCCTCTGTTCAGAAAGTTGAAGTTGATGTAGGACAGATTGTTTGTATAAATAGTAGATGTTTTGAAGAAGAGAATTCACAAGTTGGAAACTTTCTTTACCCCAACCTTTATAAGTAAATGATAAGATTTACATTTAATTCTTACGGACGTCGACCCTCGGTTTGGCGAAACGTCTACTCTCGAGTCTCTACTCTCTACCGACTTGTACATCATCCATCTTAACATGGGTAGTAGCTTCCTCAAATTCAAGGTCATTCTGCTTGTGACCGTGACTCATCCTGTCACCCTTTCCTCTTTCTTGCCATGATCATCGCCATGCTCAAATGCATAGCGAAACTGCTCTTGTTACCGAACTGCATGCGCTTAAAAGCAAATTTTATGTAACTGCCACGACACAACCGCCAACGGAGAAAGCCCGATAAACATAAATTGTCCAGCCAGTAGTGTTGGGCAACCCCATGGCAGATAGCACTTTTTGACCGTGCTGGCCGGTCAAATAAAGGAGAGTTTCACGTCGCGAAACGGGTATTTTCTGGTATGGCGGAAGACGCACTGCAGCCTGGTTGCAACTTCTTGCTAGTCTTGTGGTAAGTCAGTCATACTCTTGTCATTAGACGTTGCGATTTACCTACAGCAAATATCTACTTCATCGCTTCCCCCCAGCTTCACGCGCATAAACTACTAGTATCTCACCTGGACTTGTTCCATTGCTTGACGGAGCGTGTCCGGAGCAATCCAAGCGCGACTCGTCCTCAGTGCCTTTACTTTGCGGGCCACGTCCGTCAATCATACGGATCGATGACTAGAGCCGCTAAAGAACGAGCAGTTGGCCCGTTTTTTGTATGGCTGGGCGCACGTGAATGAGGGATCGCGTTTGCTGTAGTATCAATCTGAGCGTCAAGGAAGGGAACGTTCGTTGTTGGCCTGTTACTGGTCCCTCCTCCGGAACCTCTCGATCTATCTCTGGTTGGACTGTTCCCCTGGCAGTGGCTGGTCAATCGTATGTCGGTACGTTACTCGCAAGGCATTCAAATGCAGGGACCCGGGAACAGTTTCGGTGAGTTGTTCGTTGAGCAGATCGATACGGAGTGTGCTTACTGTCTCATGATAGCTCGATGGTATTACAAAGTTCATCTAGCGTCGAAAGCACGTTATCATGTTTTTCCTATGGCTTGGCGTCTGCGCCGTTAGTAGGGGCATTTAATCCTCGAGCTTGAGGCCGCCACCATCTGATCGCCGGAGTCTGTCGCGCAGAAATACGGCAACATCTCCCCGAACCACCGAAGATCACAGAAGGTCGGATTGTATGCCGGTTACTACAACTAGCAGCTATTTCCTTCAACGTCTCAATTGAGCATTCGCTCATCCGAGTCGCGTGCATCGCCATCTGTTACCACGTAAGTACGGCTTTGTCTCCGTAATAGCCTCTGAGGCTCTAACGTCACACATTCTTCAGCCTTCATCTTGTCCAAGCCTGTCGGAATATTCGAAAAAATGTCCTCAGTCCCATGTCGATCCTCCATGGAGTTATTTTCTCTAGGAAGGTCTGGCTGTCTTTTAGGACGACGACTTCAATTACTCCGCCTTATGGAACCGAAAATTATTCTCGACACGGCCATTGTGGGCCGTTGACTGGTTGGATCGCGATGTCGTAGATGATCATTGTCAGTCTGCGCCGCAGACCGGAGCTAATGATCCCATATAATTCATTGGGGCATGCACTGGGCATGCTTTGTTCTGCAGTGTGCGCTTTCCGCATCTCAAACAGGAGTGTTGAAGAAACTTGTTGTACCAGTCAGCCGCTAAGGCTCTGATTGATTCAAGGGCCTGTGTGACATTGGAAAGTTAGTCTATATAAAGTTGTCAGCAATGCAAGATCCTGATGTTTCATCTTCAGACACGTCGGGCTACACTCGCCATCAGCGGCAGTGTACCTCACGGCGAAGCCGCGACGACACCCCACAGGCCCCAGGGCAAACTTTAAAAATCCAAACTCCTCCGTGGTTGGCGACTAGCTGCGGGACGCGACTGCTCATCGCCATCCGGTGTGGGGATGTCGCAACTTCGTATCATTGAGAGGCGTTATAATTCACGCTGGTCTAGAAGCCCGGACGGGCTCTCACTCAGAACGGCAAATCCTTGGATACAGCTTGGATATGATCTGTTGATTGATCCTGTTGTACCTGGTCTCGTTCCCTGGACAGGCGTTATCCCCATGTTCCCAGTCATTCAACCTTATATGTATCGGCAATGAACGCGGTGCCATCTGTCCACTATGTCCCGCCCACTTCTCCCTCATTCATCATACACAAAACGACATACCACGAGCACGTCTCGCTCCTGTTGGATCATTGGGCTTGGCGCCGCTGCACTACTTACCTTCGCGTTCTTTTCGCCTTCAATACGATGGTTTGGGCATCCGGCAGACTTCCGACGCGTACACTCTATTGTGGAGGCTGGACCCATTTCCTCCTCAAGTGAAATTCCGTCGTATTCGGGCACAACAGAAGAGCTAAGCGTAGCCGAGATTCAAGCCATGGTCGCCTCCACTAACGGCTTCTTTGCGCGGGACTATAATCTTGAGCTTGGCTGGAATAATGTGAGTTCTCTTGCTCTCTTCTTGCGCATGGTCTCGTACTCACTACATGGACTACACAGATGCGGTATATTATCGAAGCCGCTTTCCTTCAAGCTAGGCTCCTTGGTCGAGTATTGATCCTACCTTCGTTTGTCTACGCTCGTGGCTGCGAGTATGAAAAGTAGGCCGTCTGGACCGCGTGTTCCTGTGTCAATGCTCAATCACCTCGCAGTCGAGTCTGTGCTGATTACGCGACGATGGTGAACAGAGGGTAAGCCTTCAGTTGAAGTGCCTTCGCCGTACCAATCGCATCTTTCAGTGATGCTGTCGACAACGATGAATGGCGCGAACTTCCCATCGATCAGCAGATGGGATGGAAAATCCCAATTGAACTCATGATAAACATCACTCGTCTACGCCATGCGCACCCTGTCATCACCACCGCTGATTACCTGCGTCTTCATGGACAGGATCCGTCCACTGAGGCGTCTAACGGACACTGGACTCGCGATTTATATCATATCCGCCCTAATCTCATTACTGGACGATTCCCTTCCTTAAAGGTCATCCCAAATTCGGCCTTTGACCCAGAAGACATCGCTCGCGTGGACCGCATACTGGATGACGACCCAGTAGAACAAAACTCTTCGGTAGCCGATCCGCAAGTCCTGCAGACGTTGCACGCCGCCCTACCTGCCGGCAAAAGCATTCTTGAATGGCAGCGAGCTCAGTCCGCACTCAGTATATGGGGCGACCTGGAATTAGAGCAGGTTGTTGTTGAAAACGGATGGCGGATCCTCTACACTTACGATTCGGTGTACGCAACTCGCTCTTAAACTTCCGGACTTTTACTGATATATTGCTATAGCGCCGGCATGGATTATAACAAGGCTGCTGTCAATCCGATAAAGATGGTTGCTCCGCGTTCCGCCCTGCGTGGATTCGAGACCGATTATTCACACATTCGTACAAACGTTCTCCTCCTCGAAGGAGCTGTACATTACGGCCGAAAACTGGTATGTTCTGTTGTCTGATCAGCTTTATGAGATTGACGGGTTCTGAAGGGTGGCATGTATTTCACGACGCGTTCGGCGCAAGACCTTTTCTCAAGCAATGTCCTCTACGACTTTCAGCGTGTCGACATCCTACAAGATCTTGCTGCCAAAATGGTCGAGCACATGTTTGACTTGACCGACGGAAGATTATGGATGGCTGCCCATGTTCGTCGAGGAGACTGTGAGTGCGCTGCGTTACTGTGAAGCTCTTACGCTAAGTCTGTCTGCAGTTGTTCGATATCATTGGACAATGGAAGCCACGCCGGAAAGCCACATTCAGAGGGTGAAGCGGCATCTCGAAGACGGAAGAAACACTCTCATTCGTTTGTCATCGCACGATTTAAAAGTGTACGATGTGCCTGGGGACGTCCAACCAGATATTGACCTTCACGATCGCACTCCTCCGGCATCTGACGGGATGTAAGTAAACACTGACTTCGCTCTGTTCATCGGCTGATGGTGTTCCAGATTCTACCTCGCCACAGATGAGCGAGATCCGGAAATTCTGGATCTGTTTCGTCGAGAAGGGGCTATCTTGATGGATGACTTATTGACGATAGAGGATCGTCGACAGTTCGCCAGCACGCATCACGAATTCGGTTGGTCACTCATGCTATCGGATATTCGAGCGGTGGTGGAACAGATTGTTTTATCGAAGGCGGCCTTCTTCTACGGACACGCGATGAGCTCTGTTCCAGGCGGCGTCATGAATCTACGCGCAGCGCGCGGAGCGGACCCAAGGACTGCTGTTATTGACTAGTTATCTCTCGTTATACCACTATTTATCTCTTAAAACTAATCATGTATAAGTAGATAATAATATTGTACGACTACAACGTAGACCACTTCAAAAGACTCATGGGCGTCACAAACAACTGTGCTATCCTCAGGGCTTGCTTGTGCTCCTCGATGTGCTAGCGGCTGGTAAGGATGTCTGTTCATACAATCCACTACATACCCGTG
>QLPD01004499.1:0-11335 GCA_003314085.1 Hymenopellis raphanipes
CAAGACCCTCATCGTGCGGAACGTCCCCGTGCGCGATCTCGTCACGGAGATCCTCGCTTCACAGACATCGCTCGTCGACCTCCAGCTGGAAGACAACTCGCATTATCGAGCAACGGGGATCCCTCCACAAGCGCTGGATTTCCTTTCGCGCAAGGGACTGGTCGGCGGGTTCCCCGTCCCGGCGCTGGAGTGTTTTCGCTTTTCGGTGCATCCAGAGCATATGGCGGCCGTGCAGGAGTTTTTGGAAGCGCGGATGGAGAGCGGGTTGGAGTACTGTGGGATTGCGGTGGATAGGCTGCGTTGTCCTCGAGTCACCGCCGAGTGGCGGGCGATGATTGAACCGTTCCTGGAGAATGGGTTGGATGTGGAATTGTTCATTCCGGAGACACAGTAATGTGTATGTACGATATGTATGTGTGGAGTTTGTTGTACGTTGTATAACTACCTTAGGATTATGGACCTTGGATATTGCTGTTGTTCCATTGTTATGACTGTAAACAACAAAGAGGGAGAAATCATCTTAGCCAATATTTGGCCCCCTACACAAGTACTAAGGAAGAGATTGTTGAGGTGGGATCACAGTTGATTATAGCAAGCAAAAGCATACAGGCATTGCACTAAACATGAGCATTAGCACGATGCGATGAAGATACAAGGAGCTCCGCGTTATAAGTAGTAGCCGCCCAGGCCGTAAGCACTTCGTTGCGATGTTCAAATTCCAAATGCAAGTTGACTTTTGCCTTCAACTATGAATAATAATTTACTCTCCCAACAAGGCTTGGGACACATCCTATGTGAGAATATCCGCACCCGGCAAAAGCCATCTAAACGTGATACTCATCCTCATCGACCGCTCAATCCACCGCCCCCCCTCCTCATCATCCACAAAGTCCGCCTTTCTTTTCTCGATACCATGCGTCCACTTGTACCGCGCATCCCCTGTCATGACGATGATGCTTCCCTCCGGGAGGTAACAGTCGTATGTCCTCTTCTCCGAGTCCGCGTCTCCAGAAATGAACTGCATAACGCACCCGCTCGCAAAGCTTACGCCTATAATCCCATCTCCAAACCTCTTCAACAGATCCACATGTGCTGTGATGCCCTGCCCGGGCTCATACCGATTAATGATCGCCTGCCTTGCAAGCGTGGTGGAGGCAGGAAATAGTAGTTCGTGGACCTCGGGGGGTAACGAGGGTTTTAATAACCCTGAAAGCTCGTCTAGAAGGGAAAGGAAAATGGGCGGTAAACCCGTGGGCGGGTTTTCGGGCGTCCCGGCGCGGCAGAAGAGCATGATCTGGTCTATGTGTGGCGCGGTGAAGTATGTCCGGAGGCAGTGGGCGACGATGGTGTCTGCGAGCGAGGGTGGGAGGCGGAGGGAGGGTGTGTAGAAGAAGCCGGGTATCGGGGGCGCGTCGAGGAGGGCTGGAGAGGGTTCGTGGACCGGGAGATCTGAGGGGGGAATGTTGGTAGGGGAATCTATTGAATCGGCATCGCCGTCAAAAAGGGAATCAGGCTGCGATGTAGAGGACGCGTTCCCGGAGTAGCTGGAAGAATCGGGAGCAACAGAAGTGTCGATCGAGAGTTTGGGTATTTTAGGGTGACGTGTTTCCTGGCGAGGACCGTTAAAGGGGGAAGTGACATTCAAGGCCTCTAATGGTGAGCCTTTTCTCTTGTTCCCTGATTTCGGGGACGTTGGACACGCCATAAGTAGTAGCAGTTGAAATCACGGTGAGCGACGGCCCGACGGGCAGCTTATTTGGTCCGGGTATACATACCCGTCGTTGCCGGATCTCTTATTATGCTTTCGTGATGATGATGGTCATGTCGGCTGCAGTGTATCCTCTTTCCCAGTGCCACTATGGCTCCGTCCAAAATGCTCCATGTCGCTGGAAATGCACCGGACGAGATCAAGGCTATCTTAGCGGACCCGAGGGAGATCCTGAAAATGTATAATAAGGATGGGCAGTTGACTGGGTTTGGAAGGACCGTGCTTTCGACTTTAAGCGTGACAGAGGTGTCTTTGGTGAAGAAGGCGGAGGAACCGATGAGAGACGAGGCCCGGGTTGTGTGCAGGCTTATCGTAGATGAAGGTATGTGTCAGTTCAATGCCATCATTTGTTATTTACGTCGCATTTGATAGAAATGTTGAATGGAGCGGATACATTACATGGTGGCTGCTCTGCATTCTTGGTCGACATGCAAGTCAAGTCTGCTACATATCTGTCTGGCCTCTGACTCGTGCCTAGATGTTCTACTCTACCTATCATTGTCTATGGAATGATGAACACGGACAAGTTTCTAATGAGTGTTTCCCAATCCATAAACATGACCTATCACTCTCCCGCTCTTCTGTACGTGTCCGTATTGTGCTCCCGCATTGAACTGACATCGATCCCAGTGGTGACGAGCTCAAGATTGTCAATACAACCATGACTGTGGGAACAAAATCCATGGTTGCGCGTACTGAGGCGAGTGATTCTGTTTCTTGTGAATCCTCGCGATGTAAACCATCTTAGATTTGGAATGTTACTCGCAAACGTCTCGTTGCTTCCGGCATCCACGTCAAGATGGAGCCTTCTCAGCCTAAGCTATAGATTTAGAAGTAAAGATGGCGGAACCTGCTCTTGATACCATGTGTCATACAATCTAGTAAATACCAAATTGCTTCTTCTACAATGCTACAGGTTCAGCGCGCCGAGGCGCTTAACTTGAATCGCTGGTCGGTTGCGGTAACTCGCTAATTTCTTGCATCAAGTGTGAGCTCCCGGGAAGCCCGAGAGGCATCGAAAGTTCTTACTTCCTTCAAACTTGCTGCCAGTGGCCACGAACATGAACATTTAAAATTTGAATATCTTTCCGTAGGAGCTGCTTACTTATTAGTCTATCCTCTAATCTACAACGCATACCGCCACAAAGCTGCAGCTGCACTCCCAACAGTTCGACAAATGTATTAGTCGACGTCTATCTTCCCGTCTCCGCGGCAACACTATCCCAAAACCTAATCCACTTCCTCAGCAAAGCCCAAACATCACTGACCAAAATGAACAACATACCGACACCTCTCAACCAATTTCGCATCCGTACGCACATTCTCAACAAGAGGCGCCCCATCTTCCGTCCGGTTAAACACCATCTCCGGCCTATCATCACGATACGCCTCCCATCGCCGCGGTGCCTCAAATAGTGTCCCATACAACACATCCCAGTACGCCTTGAATCCCACATCATCCGATTCACGAGCACCAGGAGAGTTGGGAGTGCCGTCCAGAATAAAATGGAAAAACGGCTGCGTGAACGCGCGCTGAAATTCGGGGTTACGGTACGATGGGGCTCCTGGGTCCTTTGCTTGTCTAGTAAAAACGCATCAGGAAAGTTAGTCAAGGACACTGGGGAGAAAGGAAAGGAACCGTACGAGAAGAAATAATACGTGACGTCCTCCCCGTGGAGCGCAGGCGGGACGGCGAAGATACTTTTATATGCACGGCCGGGGAAGGCGTCAAGGAGGGAGAGTGCGGGGCAGTCGAACATTGCTTGGACAGGATTAAACGAGGACTAGATAATATGGGATACATGCTTACTGTCAGCAAGAACTGAACTGAATGGTTTCTCCAAGCCTTCAAACAGTGCCGCTGCTGCTGAAGCTTGCTCGCCACTAAGATGGGGAAAGTGGTTCTGGATATAAAACTCTAGCGGTCGTAGTGCGGGGTTGGCAAACAAGGTGCCTTCATCGCTGTTGGTCGTGACCAGTATGCCCTCCTGTAGAGAGGCCATAATCAGAAAAGGTCCTAGCAAACGAGTAGTGAAAGCATCACCCCATTGACTTTACGCTTCTTCAACGCCTGCGAGGGGCTCTGCGAAATAAAGCTGCCATCGACAACGGGAACGAAGACAAACGAGCCGAAGAAACCTCGACTGCCGACCTCCTTGTTGATCTCGGCGAGTTTCTCCTCAGGTAACTTGCGTAGACATTTGAGGCTGGAACATCTAAGCATTGAATAGTCCGGGTCAGCAACAGGTTGCTCCCGAAAACCTAGACAAAGACCAACTTGGCTTCTCTCAAAACCTCGGCGTAACGGCCTTCGGGTATCGCGTCGTCGTAACGATACTGCGTCAAAATAGCAGTACTGCTCGTGATGCCACGCTTGAAGAGCGGTGGACTGGTTTGGCCGTTGTTGGCAATGACATGTTCGAGGACCGACTGAGCGCCTAGTTTGCCGCCAGTCAGTCAGTCACTACCCGCGTAAGAGATAAAATGCGCATTACCAGCAGACTGTCCCCAGATCGTTACCCTCGATGGATCTCCACCAAACTTGGTGATCTGCCAGATGTACAACATTCAGTTCCTCAAATCGAAATATAAAAGGAAAGGAAAGCATACATGTTCCTGTACCCACTGGAGCGCAAGCTGCTGATCCAACAATCCAGCATTAAGCGCCCCATCTTCCTTGACGTCCTTGCCCGCGAGAAATCCAAACATGCCGAGGCGGTACTGCAAGAGCACCACGACCGCCCCGTCCTCTCCGCCTTCGACTTGCTGCATTCCATGGATGAGGTCGTCGCCGTCGAAGAAGCTGAACCCAACGACACCCTGGAGGGACCCAATAGTAAATCCGCCTCCGTGAATCCACACGATGACAGGAAGCCTTTTCGACGCGTCGATTTGACCGGGGACGTACACGCTGATAGTCACATTTAGCAAGCGTGTGAGGTAGGGGGATATACTTACTTGAGAAACAAGCAATCCTCCGATTCGGGCAGGACGAGGCCGAAAGGCGGCACGTCAAGTTTTACACCCTTTCCGTCGGCGAGGCCAAAGCCACCTTGACGACACTGCGGCGGCTGAGCCTTGGCATCCTCAAGAGCTGGGTATGAAGCACTTCTTGTCGGCCGCTGGGGCGCGTTGAAGCGCAGAGCACCTGCGGCGCGTCAGGAAATCCAGCCTCCGAATGAGTCGCGTATTACCTATCGGGGGAGCAGCATATCGGATACCCAAGAACTGCGTGTTATTGGAGAACGTCGGGTCCCATATCCCTCGGTATTTAGCGTATCCTAAGTCAACCACAGGAACATATGCCTCAGCCTCTGCATATACGCCGAGGGCGACGAGCAACAGAAAGGCAATAGCACGGAGAGGAAGTCTGAGGCAAGACATGCCGTCGGTACCACAAAGCATCGAGTGGTTATATAGATTCAAGTTCCTGGTTCTTCATTACGAATCGAGTGGACACGAAGCCGTTCAACCGAATTGATCTACCGAGTCCGTTAGTTGAGTCATTTCCTCTGCATTTGCGAGTCATGGTATGGCGCCGTTGAATTGCTTCCCCATGATAGATGTCAAGCAGTCTTTCGCGGGTTGTCAGCCGATACTTAAAATTAGAGCAGTGTAGTATACAAACCTGATAGTTCCTATGAGAGTGGAGGTGCACCAAGGTATAAGTAGTAGTGCCGATTTGCTACAGATGACAGCGAAGGGCAAGGACTATTCCGGAAGCCCAGAATTGGCCGATGGACACAAGCTATGTCAGCGGGTAAATTTGAAGGTGACAGCAACGTTGTTTGAACGGAGAAAGAAACAGATGAAAGGGTAGTATTTTTAGACAGAGCGATGTCCATGATACACATCCTGAAGGAACCTACTACTTAGGACGACCACGACTTGATCATTTCCAATTCCGGTACACATCCCTTGTCGCGCAGATAATTCACAATATCCCTAGCATCGACCTTCATCGCGACCTTGAGCAGCTCCGGAAACTCGCTACACTGGATCCTATCCGGAATCCGCCTTCTCGTCCCAGAAGACTTCTGCGGCGGCTCGACGAGCATACGAACTAGTTGGAGATCCTTCTTGCGTATGGCGACAATAATCGCGATAGCGTCCTTAGCAGCAGGGTTCGCGCCCATTTCGAGGAGGTAGCGTACGAGGGGAATGAAGGAGGCGAGAACGGCCATCGTTAAAGCGAATCCGCTGTGGGCGTTCACGTTGAGAGGGGGAATAGCTGGGTTTGCCTCGATTAGGCGGAGAAACGGAAGAGGTTCATCAGTGTCCGAGCGGGGTCGTTTACGGGCGTCTAGCCTTCGGAAAAGGTGTTTGGGCAGCTCGGTCATTAGGTACAGGTTGGTGGCAGAAGCACATCGGGTGCATATGATGTCGAGGACTGGGGGTGTGCAAAGGCGATAGCGTAGGACCTTGGAATATAGATTAGGGGGCCAGTCGATAGAGTGCGGTATGATTCTTTGGGTAATGTATTGCGCTCGGAATGAGTTGGGGCTTGAGTCGAATACGTTTTTGAGGTGACGCGAGGTTAATGGGAGGTGTTCCGACAAGGCGAGTAGTTGTATGTGGTATAAGAGCTATCGAAGCGGTCAGCTAAGGCCTTGAACGGAAATGAGCACGCACCTCTACTGGCAAATACTGTAATCCCAAGCACATGTAGATATCTCTATCCCGGACTTTGGAGAATGGCTGTCGTTGAGTTCACCCTCAGACGGCTTTAGATTCAATAAGACAATTGAAACTTGCGCGTAGATGCTCTTGTTCGCCTTTCCGCGCCCTTCCCTCCTCTTGCTCAGAGATCCATTGGTGGTGCGCAATCTCCTTCTCGCCTAGCTTTGATGCGAGTTCGATCTTGCTCGCCGACTGACCCATAGGCAAATGTCGAGTGCCGCCGTCGCCCTTGTGGCTGCTGTCGCTGGCGTCGTCGTGTTTGATGATGGCAGTGGTAAAGCAAGAAGGCGATGACGTTCCCGCGATCGTTGGTTCAATCGCGCCCAAGGGTTTCTAACACTACTTCTTCTAAATCGCTATAGTGCGGGATGATCTCCCACACCGTCTGAAGGAAAGGTGAGTAGTATTACATTATACACACTAACCGGGAGAATATATCAAGTTGACCGTCTATCCATGCATAAGCGTTCGTTGTCGGGTCAAGGGTTCGATACCATCCTAGACTAGAACCAGTGCGTTGACTTGCTCGTCATATACCGACTACTACTCACCATCGCCGAACATCAGGGCACCGTTGGAGGAGCACGGCCAGCAAGGGCGCCATATCCAGTGCGGTGGTGACAAGACTTCCACCGGTGTGAAACCGAGTGGGAAAGAGACGCGTCATGTAGACGACGTCCCAGGTAAGAGTCCGCTCCGTCTACCTAACTCGTCGGGGTCAAAGATTCTACAGCCCTAGTTAGCCAAATGTCTAGAGAAAGAAAAGAACAACGTTGACTTACCGCATCATAGTTTAGGCAGTCCTAGGGTAAGCCGTTTCAGTGGCCCCAATGAGGCGTCCTGCAGGGAAGAATGAGCTCACGGCAGAGCAAATAGAGACAAGGTTGTACATACCAGGCAGTCGAGACTCCAGCAGGTTTTCATGTCCGACTACGTGCTCGTTGCCGAGGCCCTGAGGGAATATAAGTCGAGTTCCACGCGTAAAAGGGTCTACGCACTTTAACGCGGGCCATTGCCCAAAGCAACGATTTCTCGCTGGGCGGGATGTCTACCGAGTCCGTTAGTCGAGTCATTTCGTTTGTATTTGCGAGTCATGGTATGGTGCGCCGTTGAATTGCTTTCTAGTGATAGATGTCAAGCAGTCTTTCCCCGATTGTCAGCAGATACTTAAAATTAGAGTAGTGTATACAAACCTGATAGTTCCGATTTGGGCTGGAGAGTGCCAGAGGTGCACCAAGCATGAGTAGCAGTGCTGATTTATTACTGAGGAAAAGCAAGGACTATTCCGGAAGCACGGAATATTGGCCACAAACTATGTCAGCCGTTAAATTTGAACTTGAAGGTGACAGCGACGACGTTGTTTGAACGGAGAAAGAAACAGGGAATTATGCATGACAGGATGAACCTAGATCGTAGCATATGTCTCTCGACAAGAACGACACCGTGCTCGAATTATGCATCTGAAGAGAAACGTAAAACCGGACGGCACCATTGAAAAGGTCGAGGAACCAGCCGTAAGGGCTCTAGCGGATATCTTCCAAAAGCACGGTCGAGATTGCTTGTACTCAGGAAGGCCAGCTGAGAGACAGTGACTCTTCAGGCCTTCAGATGATGAGGCGGCTAGTCTCCCTTAGGCAGACTCGATCACCGGCTCCGGTCAGGCGGGAAGGAGATGAGAAATCTGGGCGCTTTGCTGAGAGGGAAAAATGAAGACAAGGATAACTAGACATGATAGTCACGGTGGTGGTGCTATAAGAATGAGTAGTCAACAAGGAAGAATGTCGGAGCCCTTCTCAGCTGATTTCGGCAATCACCGAATGTTTCCCACGGCTCTGTTTCCATTTAAACCCTCCCCCTCCAGTCTCTTCACATCTACCATCATGGCCATGGCCCAGTCTACCGCTGAAGTGCGATTCCCTCCATTTCCCGCTGGGCCACCGCCAGGTGTCACTATCATTCCGTTTACCCAATGGAATGAGATAGGAATCTTGAGAGAAACTTCTGACGAAATCGAACGCGACTCACTTGGCATCCCCACTGTTCCTATGCCATCTGCCCACGCCACGGACGTACCAAAGACCAACGCTCGTCAGGGTGCGATGCCTAAATCGCGTAAAGGCAAGAAAGCGGCCGCCGCCGCGCCTGGTAAGGAATGGCACGAAGAGTGGGTTGGGCAGGAAAATTATCTTCAACCTGGTGGCTACGCCCCGTATGTATATTCGCGTTAATTCGATGTAACGCTAACTACGTCCTAGTATCTTGGTGACTGAACGTCTCTATGCGGCATCGGAAGACTTTGTGCGTAGCCGAAATTGGCCAAAGGAACACGAAGCAAACTCGCCACTGTCTATTCGCAACCAATATGATCAGGTATGCCTTGGGCTTCGTACTGTGGACTGATAAATTGACATTCATTCCTCACCTAGTTGCGGATCTTTATCGGTCTCATCGCGAGTCAGCAGGACCAGAATCAGAAAAAGAAGAAGAAGCAGGTTGACGCGACCGACGACTTTGTCGAAGATGACGAGGACGAGTTATCTGACGAGGGTGCCCCTGCAAACGACCAAGACGAAGACGCTCCCCAGTCGTCGGGTGCCATGGCTGAAAAGCTGTGGGCGTTTTGCGACGACCCGGAAGAAAGGATTACGGTTTTTCTTTCCCAGATGATGTTCACCAAAGGCTGGATCTAGTAAGGTTCCCCCATCGTCTGTCCAAGTTCTTTTATTGATATTTCGACAGCTCTGATCGCTTCTTGTTCAGCATTCCTCGTCTAGTCCGCTTCTTCCTCATTTTCCTGCTTAAGAACAAGGTCTTGGAGAGCGAGGCAAAAGTGAAGCGCGCACTTAAAATTGCGGAGATTGCTGTCGAGGAACTCCCTCTGATCTCCAAGATTGCAAAGGTTTTCCCCGATGCATTGAACGCCGCGTTTCTGAATTGCTTCGGGATCAGACCGGATGTGTTCTTCCCCGAGGGAGACGAGTTCGCGACCTCTCCGCCGCCTGCGCCGTTGCCCGAAGAAACCAAGCAAGAGGACGATGTCGAAATGAAAGCGGCGTCTACTTGGGGTGACGGAGGTGGCTGGAGTGCGTCTTCTACTGAAGGCAACGGTTGGGACACTTCTGCCGGAGATGGATGGGGCGCTTCAGGGAGCGGTTGGGACACGTCTAAGGATATTGGAGGATGGGAAGACGAAACCCCAACGGAATGGTTGATGCCTGTGCCCAAGTGCCTTATGACCTTCCTCGGGGCCACGTCGCTGCCGTTGACGCACACGACGGGCATCGTCGAACAGTCTACGCGCCGTATCACCAAGATCATTCCTCCGCCGACTACGCTTCCGCCAAAGTCGGCTGTGTCGAGTAGGCCGAGTGCAGATGCTGTTGAGGCGGAGCTCGAGCAGAGGTTTACGCGCGTTGTGTTTAGTCCTTGGGACGGCGAGACTCCCGTTATTCATAAGTTGTCGAAGGGCGCTGTCTTGCCGGAGGGAGAGGGTGGTCCGGTGGTGTCTGCGGGTAATCTCAAGCCGCACAATCCGTGGAAGGATGATATTACGGTTTTGGTGGAGCATGATACTGCGAAGGTGTTGAGCCTTGGTATGGGTATTGGAGGGTGGTTTGTGCAGATTGCGCGGCAGGATGATTTTGAGGTCGGGGATGAGAAGAAGCCGAAGAAGAAGAGTAAGCGAGGCGAGTTGAGGTTTTGGTATTTGGCGGGATTGACGTTGACGTTGACGAGTTATCATGTTATGGAGGATAAGACGGTTTGAGGGTTCAATTTTGTGTCCGCCTGTGTATCTAGTGTATTGCTCTCATCTTTGTGTCTAATAGTACTTGATTGTAACCTTTTTCAGTGATCGTCATCGAATCAGTATGTATGTCGTTAGGAAACACAACGTCCTCAATCAATCGGCCAGCCTCCCAGAAACGAGGAATCAGCACAAAGGTGAATCTGCAAGGGATTGCATTAGTTCGTCCATCTGTACAAGCGTATCCTTTTTGGGAGACAAGTTCAGGATTGCCCTCAGCACATTCCTTGACCTGGTATCCTGATCATTTTTTAAGCAGGGGAGGGTGGTTCATCTATGAAAGAACACGATCGTCGATATCAGGCCTGCTGAAGACAGCCCTGACGTTTCTTCAAACTCCTCACATCAACCTACACTCCCGTTGGCTTTTGCGCCACGGTTTGATGTTTCGGCTTGAGATATCGAGATCATGGCGCTTCCCCCGAAAACAGCCATTCATACACTGTGGTAGCCATGACAAAGCTGGTGAAGGAGGAACGTGAAAGACAAACTTGCTAAGAATAATAAAATCGAATCTGTGTGTGCACAGTGCCCAGCATGAGAATACTTTCGGCGAGAGATCAAAGGCTCCACGACGAGTCATTAATGCATATGTAGCACAGTGGTCGTAACCTGAGATCAATGATTCTGAACCTCTGTAGATTTATGCGAAACCATAAGGGTTCCGGTTGAGAATATGTAGATCATCTTTGAGTGGCGTTACCTCTGTCCATTCATGGTTCCCGCCACTTCAAGCAAGGATATATGTTGAACGTTAGAAAACAAACTATGACTTAGAAACCATTCGAGTGTGAGACGTTATCGTGTTAGGGATAGCACATGCATGCCCGGTTTTTGGAGAGTTGAGCAAAGACTAGCTGCAAAGTATGTGCCTTTTTCGGAGTTTGTATATTTTAAGCGGCTCCGGCACGTCGTCAAGCCAAAGCCACACAACCCTCAACAGCCTACCACCACCACCTCCCAATAACCTTGACGCGACCATGGCGCGTCCAGCACGCCCATTGGCTGAGCGGAATGGCGCCAGCGATGCCCATACAACTCCCGTCAAGGTCAAAGCAGAACGAAAGCCCAACGTCAAAGAA